>CAJNDV010032264.1:4735-23081 GCA_905221635.1 Symbiodinium sp. CCMP2456 | reverse complement strand
ATGATTGCCAGTTAGACCCAGCATCAAAACCATGCTAAATCCTAAACCCCCAAAATACCCTAAATCTAAACTTGCAGAGAAACTGCTTAGAGAAACTGCTTGGTCCTCCAAGCAGGCCGGAGATCCCTTTCTTTGACGGAGCCCTCGCGAATGACGTCGTGGTGGATCCAGGGTCCTGAGCTCACCTCCTGGCCGGGTGTTACAAGGGTTTAACAGGGCTTTGTGAGGTTCTGTAAGGGTTCTAGGACCTGGAAGGTTTTGGATTTAAAAAATAAGGTGTTCCTTGCGGTGTATAAATGTATTGTGGTGCTTTGAGAATTTAGGGTTGAGGTTCGTTCTCAGGCGTTCGGCGTCTAAAAAACTTAGGTCTCAGGGCTTAGGGTTCCAGGAGATCCCCTCTGCAGATCGAAGCTCAAGCCGAAAACATCCACGGCGGACGGCACTGAATTCGTCAGCACGCGATGGTTCCGGTGACCACAGCCGGCACCTCAAGCATACCTTGGAGACCTCAGAAATCACACGAAAATGACCACGTAAGCAACAAAATACAATAGGCATGGGAAGCGACCGTGACAATCTCGGTTATCATGCACGCAAGCAGCAGTGCCATATCAACAGCGCGGACAGCTATGGTGTTGGCAATGCAAATCGTAGTCGTCGTCGACGCATTAGTCGCAGCAGTCCCAGTCGCAGCAATCGTGGCCACAGCTGCAGCAGGAGGAGGAAGAGGAAACAACAACAAGAAACATAGAGAACAAGAGGTGGAAGACGAGAATGAACAGTGAGAGTCTTAAGTAGTCCTAGTACCACTTGTTATCCGCGTACTGTCGCCATAGCGGCAACCAGAGAGTTCCAGAGCCTTTCAGAACAGGACGAGCATTGCACCCATGTTCCTTATGCTCACAAATTCAAGCTTGCTGCGGCACCGGCAAACGCTGATGCCGCCTTCGCCCGCTGTTGCCCCCCAAGGGGGCTAGCGTGAATTCACGTTTAGAGGCATCCGGCGGTTGCAGGATACAGGGTTTACGCTGCAGGGTTTATGGAATGCCAAGAGCCCAGAGCCAACAGCTCGATTTTCTCGACACGGTATGTCACGTCAAACCAGTGGACCAGCAAAGAAACAGCCGCCGGCAAGTTGCCGACGTTTCTCTGTGCAGTCGCAGTACGGAGCTCGCCTGAGGCGCTCAAAGGAGGTTAAACTGTTGCAACTAGGTTGCTGGGCTTGCATGCAGGGCGGGTTTTTTAAGGTTGGAGATGTGTTTCGCAGTTCGGGGTTTGAGAGAAGTTATCCCTAGCTGTGCAGACCCATCTTTTGTAAACCGTCAACCGTCATTGAGTTTGGATGGTTGGGCTCATCAAGCCGATCTTGGGAATAATGTGTAACGTAGGGGCCTAGATAATTACCAGTACTATTTTGGGGGGTACCTTATTATAATTATAGCATCATGGACCCCCAAACCCTATTCTAATTATTAAGGCCCCTAAAGGGATGATAGTACATAGATATTTCTGAAGGAGGAACCGACATTATGGTTTCAATGAGGCTTTCAAGAAAAGTCCAGGATGGCTATAGATTTCAGAGGCATCCTCATAGAGGTGCCTATTGTAGGGTTTTTGGGGATGCCTTGTGTTTTGGGATGTCTTGATGTGCTTTGGCGTTCTACTCGCATTGGGGTTTTCGGAGGCTGTCTTCGGATGTTTGGCGCGCTTTTCGGGGACGTTGTTGAGGGCGTGGGTTGCAGAGGTTGGGTCCAGGGGTGCAGGGCTCAGGGTTTTCGGCTCGTCCTGGTTTCTTGCAGGTTGTAGGATTCAATAAGGTGCTTCGGTTTTGGGGTTTGGGCTTCTGTGGTGTTTAGCTTTCAGGGCTTGGGAAATGCAGAGTTCAAGATCCCAGTGGGTACATTGCTGAGGCGTTTCGGGTTCAGGGTTCGACGGCCTCTCGGGTGTCAGTGGTTTGGGAGGGACCCTGTGCCAAATCGGCCTTTATGTTTTTTCAGCTCACCTTTCAGACCTGGCGAGATGTATCTCTGAGGAGCCGCGGCCGGATGTTGAAAGCCCGGCGATCCCTCTTATTCCGGCATGTTATGTTTTGTTCTCCAAGTTGCCTTTCCGATGTCCCAGACGCTCACTGCTCGAAGGATCATGAGAGTTTGCGGCATGTGCGCAAGGCCATGACTTACGTCTTAAGTAGATTCCTTGTAGGGCTTAGTTTCAAGGTTCAAGGCTTACGGTTGAGAAGGCGATCCACGTCCCACAGCTACAGGGTTTCGGAGTCAGGATTTAGGGTCCCAGATTTAAGGATCAGGGCTTATTATGGATGTCGGATTTTTTTACTGACAGTATCTCCTTGTAGTCTTTTTATAATTACGCGATAGTGCCCCCGAAAACATATAAGGTTAAAGGTTCAAGCTTTCGGCTCCTAATGCTCTTCTTTGGGCTCGCTTTGGAGTTGTAAAGTGGTTTTAAACGCCGAGCGCGGCCCTCTTAGCCATGGCTCTGCCTGAACCCCTGGACCTCGGTTTCGTTGTCCAAGACTCGGGCCGTGTTTTGCTGGGTTTTGGTTCGTTTGTTTTCGTTCTCCTTGCTTTTCGGTTTGAGTGTGGTGTCATGTATAGGCACTGTATAGGCTTTAGGACTTGAGGACTTAGGGAGTTTTGGGGCGTCGGGTTACGGGAGTGGAGGATTGTGGAGTTGCGGGTTAGGGAAGAGAGGATGGTCACAGCCTATCCTTATCCCTATATCCCGGACCCTACGTCCCTAAGTTCCGCACTCTAAATCCTCAGCTTATGGATAAGAATCCCAAAACGGCAACGATCAGACCTTAACTCATGACAAGAATCGTCGACTGCCTCCTGTCTCTTCACGACATCCGAGGTTCTTTTGGAAGCCGGTAAGCCCTGAACCCTAGACGGCTTACGGTTTAGGATCTGGGTCTGATTCACAGCTCTTGCTGCCTGCGGCAAGCCCAGCACAACTCATAACAAGAGTATTTCTACAAATCAGACAGTCATTGATGCTAATCACTACAGTGTAAAAGATTCGGGCTTCAGAGGTATATGCCAGAGGTACGTCGGGAGTGTTGCCAGGCATTGCTGAGGTTAGTGCCTGGGTGAAGATTCAGGTCCAGGGTTTAGGTGTCAGACTTTAGGAACTTCCTCAAGCTCGAGTTTTCTTTATAGGCTCCTCCTGACTGTCTGCTTACGGTTGATGGTTCCTGGGGATTCTCGGATTTAGGGCTTAAGGTTGAAGTTGTGAAGGTTGGCTCGGCTTTTGCAGGTGCGTTTCCAAGACCTCGAACCCGACAAACCACACTGCTCGGCAAACGCCGAGTCCGAAAGCCTCAGCCCTAAGCCATCCTAAGCCCGAAACCGCAAGCCCCAAACCACCTGGCAAAGCCTGCGAGAACTCCGTGGAACCAGAAAAAGCAACTTGCAAACTCTGTCAAAGGAGACAAGAGGGCTCATTCAGGAGACCTGAGGGCCACCTCGTGGCAGCAAGAAAGCTCCAGACCTTGTCAAGCCTCGAAAGCTCCCGTTGCCTGCAACCCTCGACTCCAAAATCCCTGAAGCCCTAAACCACCCGAAAGTCCTAGAGCACTGAAGCCCGAAATCCTGAGGTCTTGATCCCGCAACAGCGCGAGGGCAGCGACCTCGCAGAATTGGTCTTGAAGGCGGAGTGACCGGATCCAAGGGCTGAATGCAGAGGTTTGAAGAGTTAGTATCCCTGAGCCCTAATATAAACCCTAAACCCTAAACCCTGAACCCCAAACATAGCAGCGTTTTCATGTCTTTGCCACGGACCAATGAGACCAGACACTCCAGTATCCCTTAGTTTCTGTCTCCTCCTGACGGGTTCCTACTAGAATCTAAGGAATATCCGCGTCCTGCATATTGGAGTCTTTGGGAACCTTCGGCATTTAGCAGAGATTTTGTTTGGGGTTCCGGTCAACGACTTTAGGCTTTAGGGATTTCTTGTCGCTTTTGGTTGGGTGTTGATAGTCAGATTTACCACGAGGTGGACTTAGGGGCTTGTTCCCGGATATGCCTCAGCATTAAACCCGAAGCCGTAAGCCAGTTCCTTGTAGCCTGAAACCTTGGCACACCGACAGACTCAGAGACCATTGAATGCTTCCGAGCGAATGCCAAACACCGCTCGGCTGTGCCAGACCCCCTGCAACGCACGAACCACCACGATACACCGCGACCGCGACTAACACCCTAAAAGTTGTTCCCAATGCGTACTCGTACCGTTTTTGCAGGCCAAGGATGCTGAGCTGACCGACCAGGGGGTGACCCAAATGACAGATGCCTGTCTCAGACCGTGGTTTTTCACAGGTTGTTTTACCCTTCTGTATGTGGTCTGACTTCTAGAGATAGCACATATGTTTTTATGGCTTAAACAACAGCTTTCGCTGGCTTGTCCGCGGCTTGCTAGGTCTTGGTGGCCAGGGTGTTGAAGGGCAAACAGTCACAGAAACCACAAAGTTCCTAACATACCTGCGCTAGTCCCTCCTGTAGTAATGAATCCTGTTTCATACGGGTCAAGTCTATATGAGGGTCCCAATATCCCACATCACATGGCTCTGTGGTTTGGTGTTTGCTAGATTTGGATGAGGTTTGTGGCGATCCTGGGCGTAGATCAGTCACAACTTCAGGGCTTTGGCTTCGTTGGTTGGTGAGCATTTACATATAGGGTCCTAAATGCTTAGACTAGGGTTTTGGCTGGTTTGACTGATCCTATGCTTACGCTAGCGAACCTTATGGTGTCAGTGCTGCGAGTGTTTAAGACTTTTTTTTCAGCCGTCATGGTTAGGAGTGGGAATTGGGGCCGAAGCCGAAGTCGAAGTTCCTTTGGGCTGATCCTCTGGATGAGTTGAAAGTGATGTCGATGTTTCGGTGCGCGAATCAAGATTGTTCTAAAAAAAGGTTCCATTTGGGGCAGCCGTAATTGGTGCCAGCCTCTTCGCACGAAGACTTTGAACAGACGAGGGAGACCCCAAAAGACTGAAAACCTTAGACTCTGCTGCATTTACTGAAGAAAGCCCAGCTACAGGAGTCTCCGCCCTCCCCCCTTTAAGCCCCCCCTGCAAGTCTTCGGGGCTTCAAGATCAAGTTTTGCGGTTTAGAGAACTCCACAGAAAAAGCTTCTCCGGCCCAGGATTACATTGATCGCTTCCTCGAGTTCGAGGGTGTCAAGAAGAATGGTTTTTCAATGGTGTACGCAACTGGGCCAGTTAAGGGATAGTTGAAGGTGTCTCTTTTTCGGCTTCACGGGGATTTCAACAGGCTTTACGGTGTTCTAAAGTGTCTTCATAATTGTAATGTGGGTGCCTGAATACTTGGTCACAATACTGCTTCGGGTTCCCTACTATACTTCTCGCAGCCCTATTGCGAGTATTCAGGCTTCAATATGAGGCTCAGGGAGGTCCAGAGGTGTGCATGAACAGTTTTTAACACGCCATAACAAATTAGTATCCCTTCGGGTTGCCGATTATACTAATCGCTATTCAGGCTTCAATATGAGGTTCAAGGAGGTCCGGGAGCTTTGAGTGAATATTCTAAACACGTCATAACAATTGCGCTCGACCCAAAAGCATTGAGCTCTTTCTCAGGACATGCGCTTCCTCCGTGTACCCTCCATGAAGATCGTCATGCGCTTGGTGACCTGGCGTGACGGAGTCCTGGTTGAGGGCTTTGAGCTTGTAGATAGGTTTTCTTTTACAGGCTTCGGAGGGCTATTTCAGAAGTGCATCGTCGCGATTTTCAGAATGGGGTTTATGCACGGGTGCTTAAACCTGAAACCTGACCGATTTGAAAGCACAAGCCGTAGGCATAGTTTATAAATCTCGTGCAGATGCAAAAAACATGATTGTTTGCAGGGCTTCGCAGGACAGCCCAGAAAGTCTTAGAGCCCTGAACCTTAGCCTGCCCTTGCGTCCCCCCTGCCTCAGATGCCCATTCGAGCACGTTTGCGGTAGACCCGAAACCCAAACTGTCTTTTCAGGTCTCACGGCTTAGTGGAGCATACACCATACGCCCCAAATGCAACATGCCACGTTGAAGTGCATCGTTTCAAGTATCCTAAACTCCGGGAATGGCTGATTGTGGATGATTCGGGATCTTTTCCAGCAGCAGGAAAAGGGTAGGGCGTAGGTTGTGCTAGTGGCAGGACCGTGAACTTCGCAAGCAATGCTGTAAGCAGTGTATCTGTAGCTGAAACTATTACTCATAGCCCAAGTCAAGTGAGGTAGTGATAGCTGTACTTACTAACTCCCTGATCCTCTAACTTCCCTAGGACATAGGGCGCACGTCTGCTCATCGAAAGTCCCTTCAGGACCCTTGGCCAAGCCCTCATAGTGAATGTCAGTGGAGGTGGACACGGTGCTGAAGCAACAAGCAGCCTAAACAAGATCCTCAATCCCAAATCCAAACAAATGCTGAATTTGAACTCCCACTTCGGACGCCCTTACACCAAATCCTTGTTCCCTTAGGCAGAGTGGGGTCGCGATCCCGCACGCACAGAAACCTTCCAGCGTGGCTTCGCATCAACACAGTTTAGGGCTTTACAGTTTCAAGGAGAGTTGCCATAAGCATTGCTATGGGGTTTCGGGTTTCACGATTTGGGGTCTAGTTGTGTTTAGGAGGTCCGTTGCGCTACAATTGCAGAGGGACGATACTGGGAGACTGCTGCTTCATGGTGTTGGGGGGATTCCTGGTGATTTCTTAGGTCTGTTGGGTTACGCTCGGGCCTGCCCTCTGTGCAAGAAGGTTACCACAGGCCAGTTCAGGATTCTAGAATTTGAGGGCTGAGAGGGGTTCGTCGTCATCATACCGAGGCTTTACCGGCCATCGTTTTGAACGTGATCTTCAGCACAGCAGTTATAGGTGCGAGTCAACCCTGAACACCTGACCCAAACCGAGACCGCTGACGGTTATGCACTTGTATTCCCTCGACGCTTCGATTCGTGGCCGAAAATACTTTCAGCCTTTAACCCTCATGGGGCGGTACCGTCCCTTTTGTAAGCCAAGAAGTCAACCTTGAATTCGTGTGTGGAAGACTGGACAGGTAAGCTACATGCTATGCCCAGGCCGCCCAAGTGTAAAAGCCCTAAAACCGCAAAGAAGGTTATGAAACCAGGACCCTTGCAAATAACCTCAAGCCCTCACTTACCTCAAGCCCTCAACCATTGTTTGGAGCTTGATTAGGGTTTCAGGTTCGGGGGTTCCGGTGTGAGGATTCTTCTAACATTTATAGGTTTAGGCCGCTGAGGGCTTCAGGACCTCGGGGTTACCTGTGTGCCCATTGAATCTCTTTCCCAAAAGCTGAATATTGGGAAAAATGACACTCTTTAGGTTTCAGAGGATTTAGCAAGTAGTTTGCAGGCAGGGCGTAGAGGCACTGTACCAGAACCCCAATTGCAGTACAAATAGGCCCCCTGCTGGACACCATCCAAAACCCTAAACCCTAAACCCTGAGCCGCCAGGGCTTTGGCTCAGGGTCTTCCCGCAGCTTTGCCCCCCTGGCCCAGGCATGAACAAAGCTTGTAAAGTGGTTGTGAGCGAGGCCTCTGGGCTGGGTGATGGGAGGGATGTCTAAACCCTGAGTCCTAAAACCCTGGAAACACAGGGTTTCGGGTGGACTGTTTGAAGGTTTCGGGTTGAAGACAAGTTGCAAGGAAGCGTAAAAGGCTTCTGGGCGTTGTAAAGGCTGAGGTTTGGGGGCTTGAGGCACTGTCGTGGTGCAATTCCTGCTGATGTTTGGTGGGTGGGTCCCATGCTATGGGGAGTGCTGCAAGCACCCTAAATCTCCAAAGACTCTAGACCACTCTACGATGCAGGCCTGCGGACCTTCTGAATCATCTTATCTTGCCGTTCAAGTCCTCCAGATCATAATGGAACCCTCAAGCCCTAAGCTTTCAGTCCTTGCCAGACTCTAGTAGAAAGCCGCAAGGGCTTCCTAACCCCTCAGTGGCCCTGACACTCTAAACCCAGACCTGCCAGGGTCTGAAAACTCGCCTTGCAAAGGGGATCCTCACTACGTGCCTTGGCACAGGGGGCTTTGCAGGGAGTTTGGGGTTTAGCTTGGGTGTTTAACGACTTTTGTCATGAAGTTGTCCAGCAACTCCGAATGCATAGGTACGCTAGCAGCAAAAGGCCATGTAGGTAGTGCTTCTGTCCCGATTGTGATGCAGAGTGCTTAATGCGCCTGGGCCAGTGACCCCTTGTTAAAAGCCACGCCCCAACACCCCAAACGCGTAAGTCCGTGAGTTAAAACTTATAAATGCTTGTGGAATTGTTGGGGTGCAGGGATCTTGCAGTGGTTGTCAGCTGGAAACATTTGTCGGCCTTCAAGACTTCAGGTGCAAGGGTCTCAAATTAAGGGCTTCGTGATTGATTTACTACTTGGTTACTACTTGTAGTTAGATCGAACTGCCAGATGGATCCAGAACCCCCGAAGCTCCGAAAGCCAACTGCGACTTCCGGATGATGCAGTGGCCCGACATCGGCTCTTTATATTTGCTTCGGATGCCCAGGTTCTTCTTTGTTTGCCCGCCTGTCTGCCTCACGCTCAGATTGTCTGGCGGGTTTCCCACAGCCATAAGTTTAACACTTTGCATCCAGAGCCCTAAGGCTTGCACACGAAATCGCGAAAACCTAGAACCTCGAACCCTAAAAAACCTAGAACCTCGAACCCTAAACCCTTTTGTTGCAAAGGTTGGTTTTGTTGGGTTGTGGACACTTTGTTTTTGCCTTTCTTCAAAGAGGAGTGGAGTTACCCATGAAAGGATCATTCAGGGGTTCATAGAAGAAGAAACATATCACGAAGTATCCTGTCATATTTCTGTGGTTTTGTAGCAGAGGCGCGGATGCTAGGACATGTGGAACTTCTATTGGGGTTTAGCCTTCAGGATGCAAAGTGAAGACAGTCGCAATATGAGGTCTCAGCATTAAATGAACCTAACAGAAGAGGGAGATCGCCATACCCAGCAGTCCTACGCACGTGCAGTCGGATCAGCGGATACTGTACAGCAAAGCCTTTGTTCTTGCCATTGGGTATATGACACCTGATGTAGGCCTTGTATTAGGACTTCTTGTGGCCCCGGGCCCAAGCCACTCCTGAAGTAACTTTGAACTTTCAGTGCGCTTCCTCGAAGCCCATGCCTTGGACCGATTTCCTCAACCCGAAAGCTGAGCATCCCGGACCCTCCGTGATGACTCTCCCAACCGTGAGCCGACACTCTTGGCTCCTCAACTTCGGTTGTTTGGGGTTTAGGAGGGTCTAGGGTTTTTAGGGTTTAGGGTTTAGGGGTTTAGGGTTCAGGGTTGAGGGTTTAGGGGTCTGGCCGGGTTGTTCCCCCTTGCAGGTGATACTTACCTTTTGACGGCAGCTCGGCCGATGTGTTTGGGGGGCGTTCGGGTGTAGTGAAGACGATCTTGGGGGGGCTTTGGGATTTACGGCAAGTATTGAGGATGACAAGTGCAGGAGTTCTCTACTCTGTATGTCAGGAGGAGTGTCCCGGTTTGGGGCCGGTTGGCGAGAAAGGGCGTGCAAGACTGGGCTTTTGGATTCAGGACAAGATACCCCACACCCCATGACCATCAATAGCAAAACACGGACATGCAACGCCCTGAAGCCTAAACCCAAAGCCTGAAGCCCCTAAACCCTGCACCCTCGTACTTCACCTGAAGCCCACAACACGAAACCGGGAATTCGAGGTCCTAAACCCTTATGATCCAAACAGTATGATACAACCCAAGCGAAAGCGTTGGAGCCAAAGGCGGGTTGAGGCTTCGGGCTGCAGTTGCAGGGCTTAGAGGCTGTTGTGGATTTGGGCTTAGGGTTAAGGGCCGTTAAGGGGACTTGAATCTGGAAATTGGCGGTCTTGTGGGTTTTGATGCTTTAGCTCAGCTTTGATCAAGCAGGGTTGAGGCTCACTGCATACTTCTTCAATGTCGTCCACGGCTTGATGTAGCAAGCTCTAGCGTACATGGGTCACGTGCACCTTTGGCTGCTTATGCCCGGCCCTCGTCCCAGAATCTCGGTCCTTGCGAAACTCCCCTTCGTCTTGAAGAAGGCTGACCTCAAAACCTTATGACATTTCCGCATAGCTTTGCGGTGGTCCGTGTCACTTGAGGCTACAGATCAGCCCGAGTCTGAGGGAGTGCAGCATGGCGGCATCGATGAATTTTCAAGCTCCCGAGCTCTTGTTGCCACGTTATGGATGTCGCTGGCTGATGATGCAAATTCATATTCCGAGCATTATCTTTCCGAGTACTATATCTATGAAGTGCAGCCCAAACCCTGCAACCCTAAACAAAGAACAGCAGCGACGACCCTGAATCCGGAGTAGTGTGAGTAGGTTCAACAACCAGTTCAGTAGCACTAACTGCCTGAAGAATAAGGAAAAACCTCCAAACTCGTTGACGGCTTGGCTTAGATTTTTGAAGGATACCTTCAGCATTATGATCCCGAAACTTAAGCCTGCAGCGAAATCGCAAGCCGTTGCTACTAGCTAAACCCGCAGCCAAAACATCCAGAATCCCCGCCTTAATCCTGCAGCGTCCTCATGAAGTCTCTGGGCTGGTGGATCCGTTGACCCCGCAAACAGGAATCTCCAAAAAACACACACACACACACACACACACACACACCCATTCGCGCACGCGAGACTGAAACCTCACAGTCATTAAGGGGCTCTGCCCCAAGCACGAAATGCACTCTGTCGCAAGTTTCCCACAGCGTCGGCGCAAAGCTACAGCCGGGAACCCGCAAGTTAAAGGAACATGCGGCGCAACCGAGGTATTTCGCACCGCCTCCACCTACTTCGGATGAGCAGACGGATCCCGATGATGAGGAGAGAGACGACAATGCCCAGGGAGGCCAGCAGCACTTCGTGTGGGCTGAGCGTGAATTTCACCTCAAGCCGAAACTCTGAAGTGTCTCTCTTTGGACCCTCCTCTCGACCATAACCAGAGCCCAATACCTATACCATTTAAGTTGAAGAATTAATCCGACAATGCTTCACCCCAATCGCCTGTTTGAGTTTTGGGACGTTCATGGTTGTAGAGGTTCTACAGAACCCCCCAAACCCTGATGCCTTCATTCCCAGAGCACTAGGCCCGAGGGCCCTAGAAATACAGTTGCCCACGCGTGAATGATGGGACAAATCTGCAGAATCAACTAATATGGTCTCAACAGTAGGGTTCTGAGAGCCTCTTTTGCAACACCTTTAAACTCGGTTTAGGGTTTAGGGTTTAGGGTTTAGGGTTTAGGGTTTAGGGTTTAGGGCTGTTGGGTAACTGGGGGGGCTAATTAATGAGGGGTCGACATTACCCGAAGCCCTTACCCTCTGCAACTCTTCGCCATTTGTTCCTTGGCCTGTTCCAGGTGGAGTTACCCTCCCCCCTTTGCCACCTGTGCACTGGGACGCAGGCCCGGCTTCGGACATGGACCAAAGCACTTAGCAATAGGGGAAGGGACACTATAGCTCAGGACATCTTCTACGTTGCAGTTTAGGGAAAGGCTTGTGATTGTTCAGGGTTTGGGGTTCGTTAACTTTATGGTCTTGTGATGTAGGGTTTGGAATGGGTTTGGAGTAGTCTCGTGGGTTAGCCGATATCAGAGTTTCCTCGCATGCCTTGTGTCGTACCGTGCGAAGCCCTCGACGTACCGTGTGTTGTAAATTCAGAGAGCCTACAGTCCGCACGGACTGTCGGACGTTTCGACATAATGCGGCGACCCTAAGTGCAAAGCCTGAAGCCCAAAACGGCTGAGGGTCCAATACCGGGAACTGTTCTGATATTCTGTTCGCTTGGGTCAGGTTGAGTTTTCAGGGATTGGGCCTTTCGCGCAGCTTGAGAACTCGACAAAAACTGCTGTCATCCCGCTTCCCTGGTCCGGGACCCTGTGACATAAACCCGCGCTAGACCCCCAATCCAAAATCTTTCGCCCCAGGCCACCATGACTTTTCGTTACGAAAACCTGGTCTTTAGCTTTAGGGCTGTAGGGTATCATTGTTTTGGTATGATTGGTCGATTTAAGATTTATGGTTGTTTGTTGGGTTCTGCGTTTAGTTGGTTAGGTCTTTATTCAAACCATAGAAACGAGGCAACTATGGATTATTTTGAGGCATGCGGGAGGGGACTTGGTATGTAGGTTTCTAGGAGTTTCCAGGTATGGTAACCATTGTTATCAAAGCAGTTTAACGCACGCGGGGGGACTACTATGTAGGCTTCTGACTAAGGCAACGCAAATCCTGTCATAACTGCATGTAGGTTTCTACGTAAGGTGACGATAGTTATATTTGCTTCTTATAGCCTGAGGCATGCAGTGCGCTTAGTGTGTAAGCTTCTAAGTAAGATGGTTATATATAGGTATACTTGCCTTCATCCCCTGTCTGTTGTGACGTGACAGGCTATTCGGGGAATCCAGAAGGCACGAAGCTGCGGCAGCCNNCCCCCCCCCCCCCCCCCCCACTTTCGACTTCCCTGAGACTCCAACGTTCCCGAGTCAAGGGGTTCCTTGTTGAGGACAACTTGTGTAGCCTTCCCTGCGCATAACCCTCTAGCCCGTTCTGATCCTTCCTGACTTGCTGGCAAACAAAGCTGTGAAGAGCTTGCAGCAGATGTGTTTGAATCGAGAGGCGGCACTCTCCGGGTTCCGGAGGAGAGTGAGGATCCCATACTTCAGGGGGTAGTTTTGCATTTCCTTCGTGCACACTTGGAGAACCCAAAGCCCTTCGACACTGTAAAAGCTTCTGTCATTCTATGGCTTTCATTTAGAAGGGTATCCCAAATAGGGAACAATGAGTTTTTAAGACCCACATGGCAAGTGTTGAAGTCATTTCATCGACATCGGACGATCCTATACAATTACGTCAGAGACCACATGCATTCAATTACGGCGTGTACCTGAAATCTGTTTTTGAAGCTCTACGCAGTTCAAGGTATGCCGCTGATCAAGGGTAAAATTGGGGTTGCTTGTGGTCTAAAACCTTTGTGTTTAATGTTCAGAGTTGAGGTGTTCTCTTCTCCCCAACTCGAAAGCCCTAATCTCAAGTTCCTAACTCCTATGTACGCAGAAAACTCTGCAGGATCCGCGTTATTATAAGCCCTAAGCAAGACGTATTCCACTCCCAGTTCCAGGATTTCCAGTGAAAGGTCCTAAGGCTCCAGCTGTGTCCAGATCCCAAAGCCGAAACTCTGAGGCCTTCATCCCAAAACCTAAACTGTATAAACTATAAATCCTCAACCCTGAACCCCACATCCTACAGCCGAAGCCCTAACCTACATGACTCAGTTTGAAGCGCCAGAAAAGAAGCCTGCAACGCAGCTAAGAGGCCCCGTGGAGACGCCGGAAGAAAAGGCGCGAGGAGGCCGGCTCCTTAGATGTTTTGCGGCTTGTTTCAGGGGTTCGAAGCTCAGGGCGCAGCATTTGAGCATTCAGGTTGCAAACCTCCATAAAATGCGCGACAAAGGACCCTGATGCAGTGTCTATATCGGGGTCTGTCGAAAGTTGGTGAGGATGCTCCTCCTCCGCAGCTCCCGAGCTTCGCTTTGGTTGTAAGGCTGCTGGTGCTCCCAGTTTTGGTATTGAATCCGCAGTTCTTAGTTACAGTCCCAGGGATCTTCATGGGAACCTCTAAATTTGCGAAATCCAATTTAAGGTTTAGAGGTTTATGGCTCTGGAGAGCAAGGGCATTGCATACAGAGCCGCAAGTAATGCTCTAAGCTTCAACAAGATTCCTCGCAAAGTGCCAACACAACTCTCGAACTATATCCCACGCAGAAATGTGCCGAAACCTCATCTTCAACCCCTCCCTCCCCAAACTCCAAACCCGATGCCTCCTGAGCCCTAAACTCCAGGACTCGTGTTGAAAGCCGAAACCCCAAGGTTCTTCAAAATACTGGCAAATGCCTACGGCCGGGCGGTGAAACCGTCAGGATCTTAGGCGTGAAACAAGGCATTCAAGCACCACGACACCAGCAAAAGCCCTAAAGGCGAGGTCAACAAATGCTCAACACTAAAACCAAGACCTCCTTGTGGCTTCCGAAGCGCTACAAAGACCTTGAACCTCAAAGCCTCTAAGCTGAAACCGCAAAGCCTGAAACCCTCAACCCTTAACTATAACCGCAGCCCTCAATCCTGGAAGCCGAAAAGGGAAGCGCCAAACCCCAATGCTACACATCCTTGACACCTGCTTCCTCCGAGACTGTCTTTGCATCGGTTTCGGCCTGGCCCTCATGACCTTGGGCTGGCGCTGGCCGGGTGCTGCCTCTGCGATGCCGGGGCGCTCAAGCTTCGGGCTGTTTTGCGTGTGCAGCTGGGCCTTTTTGCGGAGCAGGGCTGGTGTTTTTTTGGTGGTGTTTGGTACAGAAGGTGCTGTTGATACCAGCATCAGGTTTGTATTTTTCGCTCTTGTTCTCGTTATAGCATTGTAGGGACACATTGTGGCTTGCCGTTGCTCGGAGGATCAAGGGACTTAGTAAGTGGAGTTGCAGGTGTGCTTATGAAGGATGCAGAGTGTTCAAGAGTAGGGATCCCACTTGCGCTTGTTCGCTCCTGACCCAGAGAAGTGAGAAGCCTGAGCTCTATTAAAGCCCCGAAACGCTTGTCGCCTAAACCCGACGCCCCTAATTACCCCAAACCCTTTAAAGCCCCAAGTGCTAAACCCACGAACTATTCCCAAATCCCGAAGCCCTAAACCCCTGAAGCCTGAGTATTACAGAGTTTTAGGCCCAACATCCCTCGGTCGAGTCGCAAAGCCGAAGTAAATCCAAAATCAGATCCGGGAAATCGAGAACAAACTGCGCAAGTCTCGAAGCTGTAAGACTTTGGGGCCTCGCGGGACCTTGGGAACAGTAGACGATTGAATCATTATCATGTTTATGTCCATATCACACGTCCTCATGTCCTTGACTCCCTATGGAACCCTTAAAATCGCTCCTCATAGAGACCCCGGCTCTAGCGATATGACCTCAGGTTTAGGCCTGGGATTCTCGGGCTTGGACTGCCCAGGCTTCTTGTGGCCTCTACTCTCCTCATGTGGCTCGTGCCACTTCCGCAGACCCAGGATTCTCGCCTATGGTCTGACAGGGGTTTTGGCATTGGGTTTGTCAGGATTTCAGCGGTCTCAGGGGGTTTAGGATTTGTAGGGGTGTAGGCGTAGGATTTACGGATTTAGCGCTTAAAGGGTGGGAATCAGGAATCCTTGCTCCACATGCTCCACAGTCACCTCAAGGGCGAGTTCTGAGTTCAGAGTTAGTCTACGCCGAGCTTAATATCGCGCCCGCGTGATTTTGGGACTAACGCACGTCAACGAGGACTCGAGAGGATCCAAGGGAGGCTGGAAAGAGCTGGTCACCGCTGGGCTACACCGTCTGCGCACCGCAACCACAGAGTCGAGGTTTGCACACATCTGTGTTACAAGGTGCGATGAACATCGAGGGCCCACTTTGACAAACCAAACCGCAGGTTGGATTCTAGAAAAAGGCGCGTGCTACATCTCTGACAAGTTAAGTTGTTTTGAAAGGATAGGGCGACATAACTTCAGTTATGGTTACTCCGCATCATGTACAAGAAGGGACATCTGCAACATACACACATACACACATACGCAAGTACCACGCTTACCTGTCAGCCGTCTGCCCCACATAAATATTCTTGTAACCCCCTTCTAGGACCGCACGGCGGCTCGGGGCTTAAACCCCAGCACACACCTAATGCGGTTCAGAGTCATGGGTTTGGGCTCTGGGTTTGGGAAGACCGAAAGAGATTCTGTAAAGCCCTCTAGAGCTTAGGATGAAGACCTTTTGAGACCATTCAGGGCTTCAGGGTTAGGTTTGAAGGTTTCGGGAATTACCAGGTGTCTAAGCCTCATGTTTTTTTTTTTTTTTTTTGGGGNNCGGGGGTGTATAGGGCAGGGAGTAGGACACCTGAAGTTCCGAAGCGGGAATCTCCTATCGCAGGCAGAGATCTAAGTCACTGCCCCTCTTACTTAAACCCCTTAAAACAAGATGCGGTAATTCGTAGCGTAATACCTCGAAGCCCAACTTGCAAAAGCCGAAGCCTCATAAACCTTAAACCCTGCATTGAGCGAGCTTGATGCAGGAGGTGGAAGAGCCGAAAGAACAAGTACTGGCGGTGAAGGACTTTGGGTGCGGGGGTTTGGCAGAGGATGGCTTTACGCTTTGAGACCTGGGTGCCTTCTCATGCTTAGATTTTTGTGGGTTTGCCGGTTCAGGGTCGGGGCGTTTAGGGTTTAGAGCCGCAAGGTATTAGGGCTCCGGAAGTTGAATGTTCAGGGATGGGGCTTGGGTTTGGGTTTATGTAGGGGTCTGAGAACTTAGGATCGCGTGCCTAGGGCCCAGGGTTGGTTAAGTTTATCGGCTTGGCCATCAGCATCACGGGCTTGTAGGTTACCTAGGGCGTAGGGTGTTTTTGCTTGTGATGTTGAAGGTTTAGGGCTTTGAAACTTTAGGACTCGGGTTTTTGGATATTGTTCGGATTCAGGATTCAGTGCCTGGCCGGGCTTTCAGACTTGGGAATATGGGTCCCAACAGGACCCATATGATGCACTCGAGCTGCCAACACCAAGGTACAACACTCTGACTCTCCGGGTCCGCTGGCCGGGTTCGCGCTGAACTCCACTCAGCCTTTCTAGCTGGCGATTCAACATGCAGGCCATCCTTGTCGAACTCATGAGCGCCATCCGAAACCGGATGGTGTGACATGGACCCGGACGGAAGAGGCATCTGCTTCTTTGTCTCGGTGCAGATCTTTGTGTTGGGTTTAGGGGTAGCCTGTCACACCCAGCAGTGTTGTGGGCTTAGGGTTGGGATACCAGATGACTTAAGTCTCCGTGGTCGAAAATATAGCCTTTCAGTTTATTGTGCACTATCATCGCTTTTTAAGCCGAAAGGTCAGGCTTTAGTTCCTCACGGCAAACGGGACAAGCGAGCTGAACCCTGAAGCCTAAGCAGTCCAAACCCTTAAACCTTAAAGTTCGAAAACATGAACCTGAAAACTCGATACCCCCCCAGAGATCCCAACACCCTCAGATACTGAGTGGAGGCAAATACGTACAAGCTTCTTCGCTTGCCATACCCTCTCAGTGTAACCGCAAGCCTCCAGCCGGAACTGTGCTTAACACGAACCGTCTATAGGCTTAGAAGGTTCAGGGCTCAGAGCTTAGTTCGAGCGTACGGCTGGAGATTTCAGAGGTACAGGTTTGCGAACCCTAACTCGCAAAGCATTGTTGTTCCTCTCGCTCCGGGGAAAGCAGACGCCTACAAACCCCGGTGTTTTGGTTCCAAAACGGCGGCAGGACGACCTTGATATCAATCCTCCCTCGCCTTTGATGCCCCTTGAGGCCTCCCTCATGTTGGGAACAGCGGTTCAGGTGTTCGCATGATTCTCGGGCTTCAGAGTTTCAAGGCGTGGGGTGGAGGGTTTCAGGTTTAGGTCTGGGATCTTCTGGGGTTCAGCGTTGCGGGTTTGAGGTTGAGCTTTGCGGGCCGCGGGCCTCTGGGGCAAGAAAGCATCGGGGAATCCTCGCACTGATCCTCCTTAAAGACTATTTCAAACATGGGATCTATCCTTCCGAGCCCCTAACTTTCTGAACTGCCCGAGCAGATCAAACGTCGACTAGTAGGATGTGTCGCTCCTCTGCAGTCTGTTTACAGGTCTTGTCCAAAAATTCATCGAAATCACATTTTGCGGTCTTAGGGGTTTGGAGTTGTAGAGCTGTTCTATCCTATCTCCAGCACCAGCAGAAAAGCAGCAGCATCAGCACCACCGCCACTACAACTGCCCCCGCCGCCACCACCAGATTCATGCAGATTAGCATAATCATAGCCAAAACCACGCGCAGAACCACAATCGCCACCAAATTCTGGTTCTATTCACGTTGCTGGCAAAACTTTACGAGACCTTACAAACAATGCCTTCAGTCACTGAGCCTTGGCCTCAGACTGTGACCCCTTGCATTTCAATCCCCGGAAAAACTGCGTGTGACAGTGCAGGCTTTCGCACTAAACGGTTGTACCAGTCCCGCTTCAAATAAAATTGACCACAATTAAATTAGTTGTGGTCAATTTTACTTGAGGGGTTGGGGCCGAAAAATCCCTACGCCGACCATGCGGATCTTGCACTTAGTACAAGCTAGATCGACCGGAGGAACTTATCAAAGGCGAGTTCGATGAGGCCGAACATTTCCAGAGCAGCTTGGGGTTGACGCGGGCTTTGGGGGACTCGGAGCATTACTTCAAGACGATGACGACGACCGCTGCTGCTACTACCACCCCACCTCACCACCATCTCCACCACCGCCGCCGCCACCACCACC
>CAJNDV010032263.1:25775-42261 GCA_905221635.1 Symbiodinium sp. CCMP2456 | reverse complement strand
TCTTCCCGACAGGCTGGTGCCCGTGTTATGCATATCTCCATGATGATACATCACTCCTGAAATATGTACGGACATTCGACATTGAACTGTTTCATTACGTCGACTGCTTCCTCCTTGACCGCGATGGGATCAACAATTGTTCTTTGTAATACTAGTATCCGGGAACGAGTTTTTCCTCCAATTACTTAATTAAAAAAATAGCAGAGTCAATCTGAAACTTTTCGGGTTGTATTTTTGTATTTCGGGCTATGCTTCTATATTATATTTTGCTTTCTATTATATGCTGAAGATAATACAACGTGACTTTATAGACCCTAAAGGTATCGGGCACATATATATATATTCTTATTAAAAAATAAATATCAATATTTACCAATAAATTCAACTAGAATAATTCATTATTCCTTTTTACAAAATTAAAGACTTCGAATGGGCCCATTATTTTCAATTATATTGACCGGTAATCGATGCAAATTTATCTATAGTGTAGAAGTCCCGAACCCCGAACCCGAACCTCGAACTCCGAACCTCGAACCCTAGATCCCGACCCCGAACCCCCAAACCCCGAACCTGAACCCCGAATTCAAACCCTGAACCATGAACCCAGAACCCGGAATCCCGAACCAACCCCGAACTCTAACCTAAACCTCGAATCCCGATCCGGAACCTTGAATCCTGAACCCTGAATTCCAACCCCGAACCTCGAACGGGGTTCAGGTTCGAGATAAATCCGGAGTTCGCAATTCGAGATTCGATCGGAAGTTCGAGAGCTTGGAGGTTGGCGGTTCAGGGTTCGATAATCAGAGATTCGAAAATCGAAGAAACGAGCCCCGAATCTCGGACCACTAACAACTTGATCACTCAAAGCTGCTCCCATCTCTATCATTAAAACCAGCCTGAGCTCTGGTGAATCTAGTAAGAACGCAACTGGTGCGACCAATCTAAAAGAGCAGGCTGTTGCTCAGCGGGGCATTGTTGGGTCGGTTTGTTGACTTTCCCGAGGCACCACAACCTAAAAGATCCTGTCAACATGAATTCGGCGACCGTGGTGTTGATAATAATTGATGATGATGACAACGGTGATGATATTAATGACGAAGACGGTACCCGAATCGTCCCCCCGTCATATGGATGGCACAATTTCGAATTGCTGTTCAGTATAGCCTACTTCCTAGGCCGAAAAACCTAAGCCTCAGGTCGTTATTAGTACTTCGTCGCACACAAGGACATAAAGTGAAGCTTGGAAGCACTCTACATCCATTCTCTAAATTGTCCAGAAGTTTACGGTGTGTAAATTTGCAAGAAATTTAGAGAATAGATTTCTAAAATTTCCCGAAGAAGCCGAATAGGAGAGTAAACCAGAGACTATAAATTTCTCGGAAAAATTTGTGGCCATGCGAGTTACAATTTGAGGCCTTATCCTTTTATGCGACTTGGGGGAGCGTCGCGCCTGTAAATTCTATAAAAAATTAGAAGAAATCCATTTTTAAAGAGTGGCCATATGAAAAAGGTTATAGAATAGAAATTTTAAGAGCATCTATATATATATATATTAATTTAAATCAATATAAAATTATATATATATTTTTTTAATCAATTCATAAAAAAGACTATTCAATATTTATTTAAATGAAATTTTAATTATATAAAATAATAAATATATAATTCAAGTTAAAAAATATCAATCTAAATTTTCAAAATCGAATATATTTTCGTATTTAATAAGAAAAATAAATAAATAGTTATTATATATCATCTTACCGGAGATTTAAATTCAATTATAACTCGTATATTCAAAATTATAGATAATTTTTCAATTAGAAATATATCAGAATATTCCTTAATGAGTTCGGTTTATTCATATACCTTAGGGTATATTTACAAAAATATTATATTCTAAATTTATCTAAATTTCTACCGAAGAAGATTTGTTTAATTATTAAAAAATATTCTTATTTCTAAAAAACTCTCGTAATAGTAGTATTCAATGAATTCATAAGTAGCGTCTCACTCGTTCATTTCATCTACGAATATCAGAATATGACCATCTAAGTTTCTACCTTCATCAAGTTTCAACGGTTTTCGAAATAATTCCGGGCGAATTTCAATTAATATTATTTCTCAGAATTATTCTTATTCTTTTGGCACTCATCTCTCGTCGCAAGCAGCCCAATATCGCCTTGAACGGGCTAGATATGTCTTGAAAGTAAGATTCGTCTATACTCCTCTCAGAATCCTAAACGAAATAAATCTCGGCGGCCCCTACCTATTTCCAATTCCCCAGCAAGTGTGGTCAACAATCCTACACCCT
This sequence comes from Symbiodinium sp. CCMP2456, assembly GCA_905221635.1. Lineage (NCBI taxonomy): Eukaryota > Dinophyceae > Suessiales > Symbiodiniaceae > Symbiodinium > Symbiodinium sp. CCMP2456. Next base: position 39,950 of record CAJNDV010032263.1, on the reverse strand, counting down.
AAAACCCCCTAAAACCTCTAAACCCCCCAAAAACCAGGAACCACCAAAAACCACCAAAGACACCTAAAAACACCTAAAAACACCTAAAAACCACCTAAAAACACCTAAAACCACCTCAAAACCATAAACACCTCGTAAAACATCACAAAAACCACTAAAAACCTCCTAAAACATACCAAAATGCCAGCTCTGTGCCGAGGCTCCGGGTCCGCATTTCGCGGAGCCGGGACTCGGCGCGTTCGGTGGCACGGATGGCCTCGAGTAGTTAGTTTAGGGTTTAGGGTTTAGGGTTTAGGGTTTAGGGTTTAGGGTTTAGGGTTTGGGGTTTAGGGTTTAGGGTTTGGGGTTTAGGGTTTAGGGTTTAGGGAGTTAGTTAGTCTTATTGAAAGGTTTGGTTTAAGGGTTCAGGGTTTAGGGTTTGGGTGTAAGGGCTTGCGGTTTAGGGTGCAGGGCTTAAGGCAAAGTCTTAGGTTTCAGGGGTGGCGGAGAAGGGGGGATGGACTGAGTGTGGTGTGTGTGTGTAGAGTCGAGTTCGGTGGTAGGAGGACTCAAGTCAAGGGATATTCCGGGAGTACATCGTGCATCCTGACGAACTATTTGGCAGGAAAGGCAAAGGAAACCAGGCAGGATTATCAGCGCATGCGGTCCGACTCTCAAACTCTACCCCAGTTTTGCTGGACCTTGAAAGGCATCTTCTTGGCGATCTGTTAAACATGAGCAGGTGGAATCACACTCGACCACGGCAGGGCCATTTGCGGCTGTAGAGCCCACTGGCTCTGTGTCAGAGCCAGGGGGTGTAGCATCATTAGTCATGAGCTACTCTCGAGCAGAAGCTGCGCAGTGGGTCTTAGTTGCTTGGGCGAGAGCTTATCGAGAGTCCCACATTTCCAACTTGGACAGGAAACAATCTCGACAGGAACCTCAATGAGTTCAATGACGATGATGGTGACGATAATGAAGGTGCTGCTGGTAAAAATGCTGAGAATGCTGGCCATGCTGCTGCAGAGGATTGCCAAGGACATGGTGACGATGGTGATGGCTGAAGACGGTGAAGCTGATGACGACGATGAAGACAGCGATGAGGAAGAAGAAGAAGAAGATAATGCTGCTGAAAAAGTTGAGGAAATGATGATGAAGCTGCAGCCGCAAACAAACACGATGAACAAAAGTGCTATTAATGTGAACAGCAAAAAATTATGATGATGATGACGATGATGATGAATGAATGATGATGATGACGATGATGATGATGATGACTCTCATGATGCTGCACATGATGATGAACGTGATGATAGCCTGCTGATGATGCTGGTGATGATGATGAGGACGGCAATGGCGATGATGATGATGATGATGATGATGATGATGATGGCGGCGGTGACAATGCCATGACTCTGCTTATGAACGCGACGACGAAAATGTAACATGAAGAGTATGATGCTGCGGATGGCGATGTGGTTGTCCAGACAGGAGTGAAATGATGCCTCTGATGGCAAAGATAATGCTCGTGGCAGAACAGCCTGGCGATGTTCATGGTTAAGGCTACGGCAACGAGGAGAAAGGTGCTGACGTTCACCCGGGTCATGATGATGATGAGGAGGAGGATGACGACGACCAAGGTCGCAATGGTGATGACGACGATTGCAGGTCATGACCATGATCATGGTGGTGATGCTGGGGATCATCGCGAAGGTATAGTTTGATGGTCAGGTTCATCGTCATTTAGAGATATCAGATGTCCTCAGCGAACCTCAAAGGTAGAAATTCTTCGGCGGACAGAACTCGAGAACAGCTCCGATGCAGAACACCATCCGTGAAGATGGGCATCAACGGACAACTCTACGCGCTCCCTTGAGGATGCCTTGAACGCCGTCAACTCGTAGTTTGAACTGTGCACGTTGATGCAAGATCGCATGCAATGCGAGGGTGGCTCTGACCTAAACTCCAAATTCTAGAGAGAAACTTTTCGACTTCGACCTCAAAGGCCTGGTGAAGGTAGTACTCTCACAGAACTAATGCACGCTGCGGATCCGCGAAGTGAGATTTGTGCGTGAGGGTACAACTTCGAAGTCGCGGGCCATCCCACCATAGGATGCAGCCTTTGCACATCATGTCGGTTCCAGGCCTCGCAAACGGTCCCGACAGCTTGCGGAGAAAGGCCCACCTGTCTGTGCGAGTGCGAAGCGCCAAGCTTAGATGCATGAGTACCAAGAGGTATTTGCATGCAACCCTGGAGCATCATGGTGCTTTCCGAAGGGGTTGGCTTAAATTGCAACGAGCCGTGCCTTAAATCATTTCTGGGCATATCCAACATATGGCAACACCCCAGCTAGCCGACAGAACAGTGGCTTGACTCAACCACAACAATATAGGGGCCCTTATGGTCAGACTGTGGTTTTGGGGGTTCCTCAATATAATTGTAGTATAATGGACCCACAAACCCTATTCTAACTATTACGGCCCCTATATTAGCTTCTGAACTGCCTGGCCTGGGTCCAAGGACTCGGCACCATTAACGAGGTCTCGGGCTTAGGGTTTAGGGGTTTAGGGGTTTAGGGTTTAGGGTATATAGGGTTTAGGGTTTAGGGTTTAGGGGTTTAGGGTTTAGGGTATAGGGTTTAGGGTTTCGAGTTGCGGGCTTCAGCTGCCTTTCCAAGGCTAAGCAGACCAACCCAGAAGGGTCCGATGCAAGTGTAGATGGAAGGAACCAATCTGAGCTGGAACCCATGCAGAAGTTGAAATGCCACACGAACTTGCCAGCATCGAAACCGCCCATAAGATGAAAACAACAGAAATGACAGTCACTTAGCAGTCATACTGCTAATACTAGTTACCAGTCAGAATCATGATTAACCATAGTGCCAGAAACCTCCCACTTTGGCCCCTTGTGAGGACCATTAAGATGATGCTCGTGGGCGAGGTGAAGATGGCGGCGGTCGCACAGCAGCAGAGAAACCCAATGATTATGGTGACTATGGTTTTGGGATTAGGGTTATGCAGCTTTTGGAGAGGTCCAGCAATGATTCCCATTACAAGCGCACAAGGTTCCGATATGACACAGGGGTGCTTTCCAAAATTGTCTGCGTTGTCGTCATTGTCGCCGTCGCCGCCTGCGTTATGATAGTTGAAATGCCAGCAGCATACCAGCGTACCACGGCGTGGCATTAGTAGAACATCGTAAGTGCACTTTAAAACTTCTCCAAAACATCACAGACTCTATTGCTTCAAGTCCACAGCCCTGATCTTATTCGGCCGGAACCTTGCCGTCTGACGAGTACATCGCAGTGCGCCTGAGCAAATTTCGAGGGAGCTGGACAATTCCTGTCTTTTAAAGGGGCAGTCGCAGGACTATTACCGCGATGGAAACAGCTCTAGGATCGGCCCCTTCAGTCAGCATGCTACCGCCATCTTCGTCCGTGCCGATTTCTCGCATGTTCTCAGTGCGAAAAGCCTCAACATCGACACAGCCCAGATAGCCCAGATGGAGAGCGAGGACCACGACGTGGATGGCCCCTTACTACCATCAAGAGTGGGAGGGCGTGATGCAAACCACTCCCACCATCTCCAACGGCATGAACGTACGCTGTCATGTGGTGCAGCACCACCGTCTTAAGCATTGGCCACCACAATGTGACTGTTTTTTGTCAGCATTCGATCTCAAGTCTGGAGCAGTTTTTTGGCAGATCGATATTTGCCGAACCATGATGCGATTTGTCTTACGGTCTCCCGGATACGAACGCGCGATGCAAGCTGCGGCTCTTTGTTGCTGCCATGTGCAGAATTGCCAGGCACTCGTGCGGACTTTAGACTGCCGTGCTTGATGTGTGTCTCAAATCTTTGCGTGCACTTGTCAATATCGCATTTCTGAGTCTGGAGAGTCTTTCATGACCAAGCAATGGAGATCGTCACCGTTCTGAGGAGAACGTCTTTGCACTAGAGACCGACATACGAAACCGGAAAGATGAAACATGAGAAACACGCACACACACACACAGGTGAGGCACTAAGGTCCAAACCATGCGAGGTCGCTCATGTCGCCTTCACCGACCTTCGGGGGGCGTAGTTAAGAGCAGGTGGTATCCTCATGTCGCGAGTGTCTTGCTTCAATGTTTATGGTTTAGGGTTTAGGGTAATTCAAACAGGAGTATGGGTTTCTGCTATGCAATTTAGTGTTTAGGGTTTAGGGTAATTCAAGCAGGAGTATGGGTTTCTGCTATCAATGCAACCTTTGGACCCTCAGCTGTTTGTTTCTGCAACATGCCCGAAGCATCACCGACTGGTCCATGCATCTCATGCCAAGGGTGCAAGATGCGAGCAGTCCTTGCTTAAAAATTAGAATAGGCTTTTGGGGTATAGCAAAAAACTAGTTATATGCGCAATTAGGAGCATTTGAAAGTATTTAGGCCAATATACTACATCCCGATGCTCTCGGCATAATGGCCTCCTGTCGAACGCCACGGAAAAGGTCATCGACATCTCCTGGACCAAACCCCCGAACAAGTTCGGTTGCGCTACTGTTCTGGCTACTGCACCAAAGCAAGCCGCGTTGCTTGCGCAGGGGAGACAGCTACTACACACGAAAACTCAGCTCACAGCACTGAGAATGCATTTGAGCGGATGGTGGGTGATCGCCCAACCAGCCCGCGGCATTCCAAAGCATGATCCCTCCTTCTTCGCTAAGCTCCAGGAGTGCTAGCGTGAGATGTAAATCTCCCCGGGCTCGGAAAAGTTCGACAGAAAGAGAGAAGACGAGTTCTTGTTGTGAGATTGTCTAGGGCTCTGGCAGAGATTAGACAGAAAGAGAGAGAGAGAGAGAGAGAGAGAAAGCGGCTAGGATGACGCAAGCCGAGTTCGGTCAAACCCAACGGCAGGATCCTAGCTATATGCTGGGTTGCTCGGCATGCGACACACAAGCACATAAAGGTCGGAATAAGAGAGGGATGCAACATCATGGGTCCAGAAGCCGCGACGATGAGACGCACGCGCCGGTCGTACAGCAAGTCGAGCAACTTTACGAAGCGGCGTACCTGCTGTGGGACAAGCATCGAGTGGTCAGCACCCCTTAATTTATTCAGGAATATACCTTAAATTTTGAGGGCTTAATGTTGTCTTTGGAAGAGTCCTAAACCCCTATATTCTGATTCGAAATGTGTTCCTCAATTCAGGGGAAGTGAGTTCTCTGGGAGCTGTTGGGCCTGCCACTGCTCTCTGTGACCTCGCGAGAAACCTACCAAAGATGGCTGAAGCCGATAGTGTTCAGGCTCTAGGGTTCTTATAGCGATCACCTTTATCGTGACCGCTATAGTACCCTCATATACTGTTGCATCATCCGGGTCACCACATCGAAGTCTTCCAGGCTGCTGAACCTGCGATGCAGCGGCTGTGACAACAACAACCATCAATGGAGTGTTTAGGGTTTAAGGTGACGGCAACGAATGCTTGATGAACATCGTAGCTATGCCAATGATGGCGACACTGACGATGATGCTGCTGACCATGAACACGATGGTGATGTTCATGTTGGTAAAGAATCCCAACGTGTCCACGTCCCAATATAGTAGATACTTATAATTTATAATAGATATTTGGGCCCCCCAAATATGTACCAAACTATCACCTGGACCCTTTGGGAATGCCCTAAACCCTAAACTCTAAACCCTAAACCCAGACACTAAGCTCCGTAAGCAGCTGCTTGTGGCCTAGACAGCGCTGCTTTCAGGGCTCGAAGTCTGCACTCAGCGACACGGGTGAGTAGAGCATCGGCACTTTTGTGCCGGAGATTGGGCTTTCGACCCTTAGGGTTTAGGGTTTAGGGGTCTAGGGTTTAGGGGTTTCGGGGTTTAGGGTTTAGGGGTCTAGGGTTTAGGGGTTTAGGGTGCGTACCGACTTCTTTGGAGTTGTTGGGAATGGGAAGATCCGGGGTCAAAGGTTGATATTTCAGACTTCCACTGGTGCAAACCACCTGCTTCTTCTTAGCTTTCGCTGTTCACCGTTTAGGTGTTCAGGGTTTAGGGTTTAGGTTTAGGGTTTAGGTTTAGGGTTTAGGGTTGAGCTAACCGGTTCAAACTGCTATGATTCAAACTGCTATGATGGTGGGCATTACCCTCGTATACAGAGACCACCTGATGCCAGGCAGCAGGCAAGCAGCAGCTGTTGACTTTCTTGCGGGCAGAGCTGGGCATCTCCTCATTGGGAGTTTGAGCCAGCCTCGATTTCCCCAGGCCCCTGCGTCTTTTGCGCTTCGGGGCACCATCGACACTAAGAGTTACGACTTCAAACTGCAAGTCTTGCATGCGCTCCTGGTATTTCCTGGGATGCTCGATGTCAACTCAAGTATCTTTTCCATGACAAAGCATCGGCAGGGCCAGCACTTGCAGGCTTGTATGTCGCTTGAATTACACCGCAGGAGCTTCAACGAGCTTCAAGCATCCTCAAAGCTTGGCTCGAAACTGTGTGAAATTCCACCTGCGGCCGCTTGTTTGAACCACGTCTAGAATGATTCTCGGTTCGAGGCATCGCTTGATGATCACAACACTGAGACCGATTCCAGGCCTTGCTACGGCCAAACCGCTGATCATACTGCTGATCATAGTAATTTTAGGCTCAAGCAATGCTCACTTTCTCGCCTACAGCCTTCTCCTTGCTGCAACGGCAACCCGCCGGGACTGAAGTGCTTCCAAGACCTCAGCATAGCTCCATGTGAGGTCCTGGCAAACTTGAAACGAAGTGAGGCAAAGCTTGACTGGAGGTCTTTGGGTTTTGGTTCTAAGGTTTACCCTAACCCTCCAGGTACCTACTATATACGGCCCCTTGGGGCTCTAGTACCCTCTATAGTAGGTACCTGGAGGGTTAGGGTTAGTTCTGAGGGCATTTAGAGCCACACTTCCTTCCGGCTTAAGTCTGGGAGTTTCCACCCTGCCTGGAGGCTTCAGAAATAGCAAACCTCGGGTTTGCATGTCCGCCCTTAGTTCGTTTTCTGCGTTCAGGGTTTATACCTATACTTTCCTGCTTGCTGGCCGGACTGGTTCGGTGTTGGCTGACCAGTTGAAGAATGCAGAAACTGAAGCGGCCAGAATGCACTACAACCTCACCGCGGCAGGTCTTAAGGCTGAGCGAAGCAAAAGTAAATAAGGCATCTCCGGACCTCACATCAACGAGCCAGTCCTTGGCATTGTACTGAAGCCCGGTGTGGCGGTCGATTTGCTCCTGAAAGCGTCTGCATTTTTTCACAACGGGGTCGGATCGAGAATCTGAAACCGACATGCATACACGTTCGTTATCAACTGCTTTTGGCCTGAGCAGGTAATGTAGGGGCCTTCATAATTAGAATAGGGTATTGAGGGTTCCTTGTTATTGTTGTCGTATAATAGACCCCCAAACCCTATTCTAACTGCTCTGAATCTGAAGAGAGCTAACTTGTGCCAAGGCGCATGCAAACGCAGGTCACTGCCCACGTGATGACGAATCCGCAGAAGCACCTTCTGCGGAAGCTCTGACTTGCAGAGGAAAGCTAAAGAAGGTCTGCAGAGGAGCATAACTGCCTGATGCTGTTACTATCTTGCGATGCCACGCGGAATGCGGCTCAGGTTCGAGCACACTAAACCGACACCATGAACCTTCGCCAGTTCCTTGATGCTGAAACTGTAACCCACGCTCCACCTAATTGGGAAATGTGTTGAGCTTCGATGGCCGTAGCTGCCGAATACAATCATAGAATCATGAATAATGATGATGCCGATGGGAATGGTAGCAACAGTAGTTGTAGCCATAGTGATAGTCGTACGAAGACCTGAGCAAGCCTGAGTAGGTGATAATAGCAGTGTTGGAGGTATTCAGGGCCGAGGCGGATTTATACCGCCCCCACACTCAACCTTCACCGAGTTAGTTGTCTCCAAGCCGCAGCATCGCCCCCAGCGACCAAGTCTGCCGGACTCGCGGGACCTCTGCAAACACGACGGTGCTTCTTTTCCGGATGACACCGATCAGTAGTGAGAAGCAAACACTGATCAGGTAATGTAGGAAACTGATAAAGAAACCCTGGCCCTATAACCCCAAAATAGTAGGAGTCATATAAAGAAACCCAATAAAAACCCAGGGTTTTTAAAGCAGGCTCCTACACTATTTCAACTATGTCGATGTATGTCTAAGTGTCAGGACATGCAATGCCAGGGTCCATCTACTCAGGGCACCCCTAACCCACAACCATAATCCTGTCCAGCACATAAATACAGCAAGCACCTGGTCCTAAATTAAACCCGCACGACCAAGCCAGACCTAATCCCAGCACGAATTGAATTCGATTTAACACCGTCTAACTTGGAAAAGTTGAATCTCGGATAGCAATCGTTTAGAGTTTAGGGTTGATGGTACCAGGCGCAATATGCTGTAAGAGTCATAGACGTGCTAGTAGCAGCTTATGACGATGACAGCAGCAGGGCCGATGACGGCAGGTGTTCCTGCTAAGACGTCAAGAGGATCCAGAAGGGATAGTACTACTAGCAACTCGGACCCTAAACCCTAAACCCTAAACCCTCAAAACCAGACATGAAACCCTAAACCCTTAACAACCCTATGGGTAGTTCTCTAAATTCGGGTCCCGTTTAGGGTCCTTTTTTAAAGGGTGCCATACTATTCGGGGGACCCAAAAAGGAGCCCATTTCGAGAGCTACCCCCGATGCAGAGTGGACTTGGCCATAAACCCTATAAACCCTAAACCCTAAACCCCGTAGTAACGTAAGGCAGAGTGGACCTGGCTGGCCAAGGAAGGTTGCCCAGGCTGCTGCAGCCTTTCCGTGTGAAGAGCGTTTAGGGTTCAGGGTTCCATCAGGGTTCCTTAAGAGCTACGGAGAGGGTTAGGAGTTTAGGTTTTAGGGTTTAGGGTCTAGGACTGCAGGGTCGAGGGGGGTTCCTGAACAGTTTTTAGAGGTTTCGGGATTCCAAGCGGTGTCCGCGAGTTCAAGCCCGTCCTCAAACCTTTGTTTGGGTGGTTCGGGCCGAGTCCTGTGCAGGGAACAGCAACCCTAAGCCCAGCACCCTGAACCCTAAATTCCTAGGCCTACCTGGCATGCCTAAACCTGCGATCCCTCGTCTTGAAAGCAGAGCATATCCTACAACCTAAACCTCAGAAGTGTCCCTTATAACAACCCCTCGAAGCCCCTGGAAACCCCTCTAAAAAAAGCCTAAAACACTGAACACCCTGGACCCTGTTGCAACCTCTCTAAAGCTCCCCTCAAATCCTAAACTGCCTAAACCCTCAAACCCTAAACCCTAAAACCCTAAACCCTCAAAGCCTAAACCCTCAAACCCCAAACCCCACTCGAATTAAAACCCATGTAAAATGCCCTGTCCCTACTGCAGGGGCCTTACTAACTAGCATAGGGCTTTCAGGCTCATGATACTTTAACTATAGTAAGGAACCCACCAAAATAGTATTAGTAATTACCCTAAACCCTAAATTATTGAGGCCCCTGTCCTTACCTGCCTCCTCAGTCATCGCCTGCTCCGAGGCTTCCGCAGATGCCTCGCTGACTTCCGTTTTTTTTGTGGGGTAGGTTTAGGACTTAGGGTTCAGGGTTTAGGGTTTTGGGTTTTGGCTTGGGGTTTAGGGTTTAGGACTTTTGGTTTAGGGTTTTAGGGTTTAGGAGTTGGGACTTCGGTGCTGTTGGGTTGGGGTTTGACGTTAGGTTTAGTTTCTTTGCTGAATTCGGGTTCGGGTTCAGGGCTCATTGAAATTCTATCGGTCTAAAATCCCCCGGGTCGAAGATCTGCTAGTCACGGTTCAGGTTGCCAGTATGAAAGTCCACAGCCTACCCAACAAACTGAAGAGATGGAGGAGCCTCAATAATTACTAATACTATTTTGGGGGTTCTCTCTTACTCTGAGTATAGTATACTGGGCCCCAAAACCCTATTCTAATTATTAAGGTCCCTAGGACGAAGGCACCGAGGCTCTTTGGACACAGTATATGCTGCAAAGAGCTGATGTGGTTTAGGGTTTAGGGTGCTTGCGTCGTGTTTAGTGTAAATGTAGGGTCTTAGCTTTTTGGGCTTGCGGAGACACGGTGCAAATGGGTTAAGATGGGTTAAGGGCTTTCCGAAACAGAACTTGGGATTCGTACTTTTGCTCCAGCCCCTAAACCCTAAACCCCTAAGCCCTAAACCCCCCTTTTGCTCTCTGTGTTTGGCCCTACCTTGTAGAGCAAATTCGCCAGAGCAGCCGTGATGAGGATCCTGGTGGGTGAGCGGATACTCACATGGCTGAAAAGCAGTAGCAAAAGGAATGATACCAACCATCAGAATACTACTGACTAGTGCTCATAATCGAAAATTGTAGTCATAATGACACAAACCTTAACAGCCTGTCGGATGTGTGGTTACCGTTTAGGCCGTTTGCGGACTAGCTCGGGTGGATGTCGTTTGAAAGGCTGCTTTCGCGCAGGCACATTTACATTTTTTTGCAATTTTCAAGCTTCAAGGCTTGCGATGCACGGCGGGTTTACTTGACAATCAACCGTCTTGAAGCCGGCAAAATGCATCATAGTATATCAGATATATAGCGGATGTTAACACTACATCATATATATATATATATATACATACATACATACATACATACATACATGGTACTATAAAGTGTAAGGTCATAACCTGCAGACCCGGTGTATGATCTGCAGTCAAACTGTGAGAAGCTTGCTCGGAGAAACATCATGTGGGGGGGCCAACTGCGCGAGCAAAACCACGCTTCAGGGCTTCTGCGTTGGTAGAGTTCAGTTGTTGGCTTTCAGGGGGGCGGGGGGGTTGAAGTTTCCGACAGTTGCTGTTTGGGATTACGGGTGCAGCCGCATCGCACAGCCTCTGCAGGAAAGGACTGTCCCTCCGGTGGGAATCGGAGAGTGTATTCTCGAGATGTCTCCATCCGAGCCGTAAAAACGACGATGACAGAAGCCATCACACTGTGTCAATGTGTCAGACAGCTGGTTAAGCATAAACGACAGAAACAATGCCAATAGAGTTGTGAAGAAAGCTGCAGCAGCGACAATTACAATCACGACTGCGACGAGGACAACAACGACAACGAGACCGAATCAAGACCAAGAGCCCAACACTCACAGCAACAACAGCCGCTGGCGTAGGAGCATTTGTCGCAATATCGGAAGCACAATAGATTGCAATTTCCGTGGCCGTATAGAGATAATATCACCCTCAGAAGGCACAATCATCTGTCATGGTAAGAGTGATAGAGTCTTGCTAGCAACAGCAAATCGCATGCGTGGCAGTATGAGTACAACGGTATGTAAGTAGAAACAGTATTCTTAAGGTAGTGGTGGTGGAGGTAGTAGAAGCAGCCGCGAGTCGTAGCAGCAGCACCAGCAGCACGGCAGGAGAGGTTTCAACCGAAAGAACACTGACAGAACAAAGTGCTTCAGGGGTTCACAGTAGAAACGGGCATGACTATGCAGATACGTGTGTGGCTTGCAAGCCACACTTGTCTGCTCATCCTTTTTTTATACCACAATTTCAAGAATTCTACGGTGTCCGGACCTTCCAAAGCCCCTTAACCCTTCAATCTTCATCCCCAGCCCCCGGAAGCCGAAATCCAAAGCCTCATAGTAGACTATATGGGGGTTTCAGAAAATAGGGGACCCTAGCAAAGCACCCTAAATAGCAGGATCCTTCTGATAAGGGCCCCAAAATAAGGTACCCCTTGTTTTCAGAAACTCCCATCTCTAGCTATACGAATAAGGACGAGCCCCCAACATAGTACTTGGTACTAGTCTCGGCCCCAAGGTTACTGGAACCCTAAACCCTAAACCCTAAACCCTAAACCCTAAAGGAACAGTAGCACCGTAAAGCACCGGGGCAGTCCATGGGTTACCCTCGTTGTTGGCGCCGTAGCGGTCGGCCTCTTCCACAGTCCAGCTAGCCGGGTTGTCTTTCCCAAAAGGTCCAAGTAATAGTATAGTAAGTTATTTTTAGGGCCCAAACACAGTGTATAATCATATCGTATGTACTTTTCGGGTCCAAGCATAGTATATTATTTTGGGGCCCAAGTATCTACTAACTACCTACTATGTTAGTACTTTCACCCTTCGGCTTTCTATGGTATGTACCCTAGATTCCAAACGCCAGGCGGTACGGGCGGCTATGTTCGAGAAATCTGCTTGGAGTGGCTGTAAACGTGCATATGCCAGTGTGCCGGTTAGGGGGTTTAGTTTTGTTGTTGCTCTCTTGTGCACGGCTTCCTTTCGCAGGCTCAAAAGCCCACCTTGTTGGGTGGAGTAGACCTGATAAGACGGGACTTTCGAAAACTCTGGTTTAGGGTTAAGGGTTTAGGGTTTAGGGTTTAGGGGTTTAGGGTTTAGGGTTTAGGGTGTGAAACTGAACTTTGGGCAGTTCTCGAAACTAGGGTTCCTGTTGGGATCCTTTGTATGCGGGTTCCGTACTACACTGGTTTTGTGACTGAGAATTTCAGGCACTACCCTTTCTGTGTTCGTGAGAAGCTTGACCCTAAACCCTAAACCGTAACATCGACCTGGGCCAGACGCCTCTGCCTCGTACCTCCCATGCGGAGCTAGGATGGTTTAGGGTTTAGGGAGAGAAACCACAAGAAGGAGCTGTCTTATTCTCTGTAGCTTCAACAGAACATGTACAGAGAGCTGAATTTCCCGATGCACCTGCTGAACCGACAAGCACCCGATTCAGATCTTGCCATCGAAGCCCCATGCCCGCAAAACCTTCAAATGTACCATCCACAAACCCCAGGTATATTTCTCTATATATATATATATACACATGCTACCGATTTCCTTGGGGCGTTTCATGAATTTCTAACTTAAAAACTTCCTGACATGTACATCTCCGTCATCAACGCCGCTCAAAGAGCAACCCCGAAGCCCCAACCCCCGCCGCCGGCGGCCTCGTAGCGGCCGAAGAGTACGCCAGGAACGCCCTATCGGTGCTCAGTGTCTGCTTGGGCAAAATTTAACATGAGGGTTCCGGAACCAACAAGTCTTTCTGCGGGTTGAAGGAAAGAGCTGACGTGCTGGGTGTTCAAGCTCTGGTCAACCCAGTGCGGGGGATTTCTAGCATGGCCGGGGAAGGGCACACATGCGGCACCAAGCTGGTTTGGCAGCAGGCAGTATCAGCCAGCAGTCTACATGAAGAATGAGATTCATTTTTTTGACTCATACTCACGCCATGTGTCTGAATGATACTGACAACAGTGTGCTGGCACAGTCACCTTAGCTTGCCCAAACGTCGGCTGCTTGAGGGCCCTACACCCCGAAACTGAGGCGAATTCTTCCGACCTCTTCCGTGTCTTTGCGGTTGACCGGGTAGATCCGGCAGAACCTCAAAATGGGAGTTTCCGAAAATTAGGGTACCGTATTTTGGGGGTACTTATAAGGATCCTATTATTTTGGGTACTATATTAGGGTCCCCTATTTTTGAAAACTCCCAAATCGTGCAGAAGGGTTTAGGGGTTCGGGTTGCGAGGAAAGGAATTCACGTGCACAAGCTGACAGACTCGTCTATCCCTGATCCCTGAACCCCTTCTAGTCTCTGAACCGTCTTAATAAGCCCGCACACGCGCAGAGCCGTTGTGCCCCAAGGCCACGAAAAAGGAATAAATCATCTAAGCCCTTAAACCTCACGGCAAAACCCCAAAACCCTAAACGCTTGTGGTAACTGGTAACCCTTTACGGGACCTTTATAGAACCCTGAATCCTTTTGCAGCTCCCGGAGCAGGGCAGCAAGCTGCGAGGCACTCCGCGCAGCCAGCGCTGAACTTGGGGAAGGCAGCTTTCCGGTGCTGCCGCGGAGCTGCGCTCCTGAAGAGGGTTTATATAGATTTTGGGGTCCAGGGGCTTAGGGGTTCAGGGCATGGGGCCTCGCGTTGAAGAGGTTTAAAGCTCAGGGCTTAGAGGGGTAGAGGTTTTCCGCAAGGGTTTCCGTTTAGGGGAGGGCTTGCGAAAGAAACAAGTTTCTCAATTCACATCCTATTCGGTGACCTTGTTGGAAGACTTACCTGCAAGAGGAACATCATCGACAACCGCAGAATTGAAACTAATGGCTCTAATGCCAACACAAACCGTAAGTGAATCAAGTCGTGCTGCCACGACAAAGACGACGACTACGAATAGGACGGCGACATGACGACGACAACGACGACGACCAC
>CAJNDV010032263.1:6395-24611 GCA_905221635.1 Symbiodinium sp. CCMP2456 | reverse complement strand
TCCGAGGGCCGATTCAACTTGAATCGAGCCGATTCAAGTTGAATCGGCCCCGATATCGCTAAGCACGATTATCAAATTACTCACAGCACTGTCTGTACACATATAAGGCTTATCGGGCAGAGACAAGGTTACCGACAGCACTGTCTGTACACATAGGCCTTATCGGGCAGAGACAAGGCTTTTGGGGCACCTTTCCACTCCGGGACCGATAAACAACAGAAAAGGTAGGTACCGGGGCGGGGGGGGGTACCATGTATATATGTTATGGATAGATAGGTAGACAGATAGATAGACATAGACAGCTTTGTAGATAGATAGACATAGATAGATTGGTAGATAAGTAGACATATAGATAGATAGATGGATGAATGAATGGATAGATAGATACATGGATGGATGGGTAGATAAATAGATAGATCGGTAGCGGGGCGTCAATATCATAATATAATAAAATGCCCAAGAGCAGTGGCCTGGCTATGGAAGAGGCTGCCGGGTAGAGCCCCAAAACAGAGCAGCACTGGCTGCAGCCCTGAAACCATGCCACTGAGGCTCAACTCACTGCAGGAGCAGCTCGAGGCGACGGGTTGGGGGGGGGGGGGTTGTCGAATTTTGGGTTTCTATGAGGAAGGTTCTATAGATTCTATAAGAGGTTCCATATTGGTTTTCGGGTTTTGGTTTAGCGATGAGTTCGGTTGGGGTGTTGGGGTTGAAGGGTTGTGGGGTTTTGGGGAATTTAGGGGTTAAGGCTTGTGTGCCTTGAAGGCATTCAATAGGGTAAGGGCTGGTTGGAGACTAGAATCTGCGACCCCAAATCAGAAGTGCCATTGGAAGGGAACGATGCTAGCCTGCCAGAGTGCTAGGCTTGTTGAAGAAATGCTTAGGTTTAGGTGTATATACAATGTTTGCTTAGACAGGGACTCAGAGGCGCGCAGGCAGCCGTGCCTTCTGGGATGCATTGCTAAATTTGAGGCCGCAAGTGGTTTAGCTATGGAGACTTCGCGTACGTGTACAGATGTATTTTATTTATGCATTCATTCATCAATGTAAATAACCATAGCAACAGTATGTAGGTATATACCTATACACACAAAATTGGTTAAGTGACTAATTAACTCATTCACTCATTCCTTCGCATTCACTCACTCCTTCTCATTCATTCACTCACTCACTCACTCACTCACTCACTCACTCACTCACTCACTAATGAATTAATCCGCTAATTGAAAGATTAATTGGTTGATTCTCTAACCCTCTTATCAATTAAGTAGTTAACTAACAACTACTACGATTGTTGAGTTAATCTTCGTACTGCATATATATATATATATTACAGATTTTACAGCATGTATACGTGGAAGCTTCAACTCGCAGCTGTCGCAGGCCCTGAGGGGTGAGCAAGCTGCATCCTTGGCACTGTTGTTTTGCTTTGCAAGCTTTAGGGTTTAGGGTTTGTTCAGCTTTTTTGCATTCAGGTTTCAGTTTTCGGGGTATGGCGATTGATGTTTGTTGCCCCAAAGGCCTGCGGGCTTTGCAGGGTGAAGCTAGTCGAGATTGTACACATGCATATGCCTCATCCTGCTCTACATTCCCCTCCAAGAGCATTTGTGTGAGAACCGGTAGAAGAGGGCTTGCTCATGCCAACAGTGTTTCTATCTTGCCCTTAAACTTAATCCGCTACTTCAACCGTGCGCAAGTCGAAGGTGAGTATACTCTTGACAAGCGTGAAACGCGAGCTTGCGAAGCCAATCCCAAGTCCGAATGATAGACTGAATATATATACGGGTCTAGAGAATGCAAGACCGACAAATATGTGGGGTTTTGTAAAACGATATTCGTACTTGCTGAGGCTGGTTGCTAACACTCCAAACATGGCCCTCTACACGTATGACTCTTCAATAACACGGCTGCTGTCACCCGGATCTCATGTTACTTTCCGAGGCGAAATTCAGTCATCCCAAGTCTAAACCATGTAACGCTCTAAATCCAACCCCGCACCTTTGACCCCTCAACCCGACAGCTGGAATCAACTTCAAATCCCAAACCCCAAACCCTCATATGAAAGAGTTCGGATTCAGCAAGCACAATCTTGCCAAATCTTCCATCTAGAAGATAATAAAACCCTAAACCCCGAACGAACCTTTTGTGCATACAAGCACCCTAAACCGCTAAACCCCTAAACCCCTAAACCCTGAAACCCTGAACCCTAAACCAAAGCAAGAGTCGGTTGCCAAGTCCTTGGCTCCCCACATCAGCGCCCTGGTCACTCAGCTGAAGGACATCACTCCCAAGGCGTTCCCTGGTAGTGGGGGATGCATGGTTGCTTAGAGTTTAGGGAGTTTGGTGGTTCAAGAATTCGGGAGGGCTTAAACACTAAACCGAGTGGTTCAGGGTTGGGTTCAGGGGTTAGTTATTTGGTTCTTGACGGATTCGGGGTGTTTAGAGGTCGATTGGTTGGAGGCTTGGTGCATCACGGGTTTGGCGGTCTAAGGGTTCCGGAGTTTGTGGTATCTAGCAGGGATCCTTTGTGAATCTGGCTGGGCTTTTCGCTGCCAAGGGAGTCGGCTCAAGTCGGGCAGGCGTACTGTTGAGACTGCTATTGATGAACCCCTTCGATCGCTACCAGAATTGTTGCGAGGACACTCAAGCTTTGAATGCGCATGATGCAGGGGCCTTAACAATGACCTATACTGTTTTGGGGGGTTCCTTCTTATAACTAAGGCCCCTACATTACTCTTGTTCCGGTACAAGAATTCGCGCGCGGGCGCAGGCAACGAAGACGACAGCTGCAGTAGCTGAGTGAGTACTTGGTCCCATCCAGCCCGATCCTGTGCGACTTGCTGATGTTGGTGCTGGTGATGACGATGATGATGAAGATGACGATGGTGATGATGACCACGATGATGGTGATGGTGATGCAAGTAGTGGTGATGATAATGGTGGCAGAAGCATCAAAGATGCTGCGACGCTGATGGTTATCATATCTTTGGTCTAAGGATTGGGCTAGGGTATGGGAGCTATCATATTTACTGCTGCAAACTCGGACAAATGATCCCAGAAACTTACTGCTTTCAGCATGGGCGTGGCCATCATGACGTGTGTCGTCATCTTCATGATCCTGCCGTGTAAACACAACGCCTCATCCTCCAGAAGAAAGGTCAGCAAAAACGAACACTTGAGACGGACACCGGTACTGCTACTAGGAGAGCCACTGTGGTGAGTTTAGCCGGTTCCAACTGCCATCGTCATTAGTCGAGCTGTTCGTGATACTAGTCGTCTGGTTGATAAGAGGTTCTGAGGCGATAAGATGCAGAGCATATTTGCTGAAAGAAGCGTTTGGCAGGTGATCAGTCACGACAGTGACCTGCAGAAGCTTCGCGACAAGGCCTACTAACGGACAGTTCGATCCACGCTATGGTTTAGGCTTTCAGCTTCGACGGGCCTTGCGACCTTGAACCTTGAATATAGGGGCCAAGATAAGTATAGTTGCAGTATCATATACCCCAAAACTCTATTCCAATTTCTAAGGCCCCGATATTGCAGCTCAACTTCGGAAGCTTTTCAATGCTTCACAGACCTTGTTGTTCATCTTTCTTTCTGCGCTGGACGGAGAGCTTCGGACGTTCCTGGTTCACAGTCAGGATTCGACGCTGCAGTGCAACTAGGATAGGGCTCCTTCAAGGGGATCATTTTCTGGTATACTTATAGCTACCTAAGACGAGGAATATTCCAGTGTTTTTTTTACAGTGGGTTTTGTCCAGGCAAGTTTGCAGGGGTCTGTGGTCGTCCGGATTTCTGAGCGTCTTATGGGACTCTATCGGGCTCCTGAAGACTGCGAGTATCTCATCTAGCGTCATTACAGCTTAAGGTAAGGATCCTACGCTGCAAGGTCGGTCCAGATAAGGGTCCCGTCGGTCCCGTGGTCCTGAAACTTTCGTGGGAGCTGCATGCACAGCTGGCAGCACTCTTCCTGCTCGTTTCCACTAGTGTACAATGCTACTTGTCGCAGCAGCTGCTGTGTTTTTGGAGCTGTACATGTCGCTTAGGTATGCCGAACCAGAGACAGGCTATAGACTGACCAGACTGAAGACGGCATGGCATGGCATAGAAACTTTCGTTTCGAGTTTCAGTGTTTGGAGCTGTAGGGCTCCTTAACGCGATCCGACTTGAGAATTCGTCATTTCTCGCTGCTGTCTTCTTTATAGTGCGGTTTTGGGGTTGGGATTAAGTCTGACATGAACTCACGAACCTTCAAAAGTGAAACCTCCGGTCGCTAAAGCTCCCACATCATTGGTCTAGTACAGCTGAAGTCCAAGTCTTCATTCGCGCTGTTGCGGTTGTCAGCCATATTAAAAGGATGATTCTGTCCTAAATCCTCAACCATAAACCATACGCCTATCATGGGAAGGTTTCGGGTGGTCTCTGCTTGCAAGTCAGAGGACGGAACCCAGATCCTAAAGCAATTCCTGAGCCCTCTCAAGCCCCACAAGAACAGGTCCTCAAGTCCCGAATCCTAAATCTAGTTGGTACAAACACAAGAATCAAGAAACGGATCTTGGATCTGAAACTGAAGCCCAAAACCCAAAGCCTTGGAACCTGAACCATAAACGCTAAGACCAAGACCCCGAACCCTCAAAGAAAGACTCCTGCTTTGGGCCAGGTCCAGTCCCTGGAATCCTTTACGGGTGCTGCGGAGGCCGTTTGGGGCCTGAGTGTCAGGCTTCAGGGGCTTGCACAAACGCTATACTCAGATCCTAAAGCGCAGAGGCCCCTCTCCCCAAATCCTAAAGCTCATACGCCCCAAGCCCAAATCCTATCCCCCACAAGCCCTCAACACAAATCCTCAACCCCTACAAACCCGAAGCGAATGGAACAAAGCCTAAACAGTTACCAAAATGATTCCTTTGGTCTCCTTACATTGATTATACGTACTATTGCCTACAGTAGAAGCCATAAAGTTGGAACATGATATTATCCTCATACCCTTAAGGTAAAGCATAAGGGACCCTAGCACTCTTTAAGACCCCTACGTTAAGTAGGGTAGTTCTCTAAATTAGAGTCCCATATTAGGCTTAGGTCGCCGAAATAGTACCGCACTCTTATAAAAGGGAGCCTAAAAAGGGACCCTAATTTAGAGAGCTACCCTTCTAGCACCCCTATAGAAGCCCCCTTCTAGATCCCTTGAAAGAGCCCTAACTTAGAGAACTACCTGCACTGTCGCCACTGTACCAGGTTAGGTCCTTCGAACCCGGGAAGAACTCTCCCGAGGCCAGGACTTCGGAAGCTTCGGAAGCTCAGAGATCTCACCAGTCACAAAATCAAAAATATCCAGGTTTGTTTAGGGGTTTAGGATTTAGGGTTTAACTGTCTGTTTTTGGTGTAGGGTTTACTGTAGGGTTGATTAGACGTTTCGGGTTTTATGTGTGTATATGTATCTATACACCAGACAACTCCACCAGTTATAAAATCGGGATCTGCACGGCTTTGCGATGTCGGGTTTGGGGCTGGGAACTTCACCAGGTATGAAATCGGGATTTGGGCCCAAATGATTAACAAAGGGTTTTTGGAGGAAGGGTGGGGGCTTAGGAAAGCTTAGGCTTCAAGGTTTGGGGGGTCTAGGTGCGTAGGTGCATCTGCATCGATCCATCCTAAAGCCATTGCCACTAGATGTAGCCATTCCAAACCCCAAAAGACGTCCCGAAAGTCCTCTCTCCCAAAATCCCAAGCTCCTAACAACCTGATGCTGCTTAGAGCCCTGAGGCCCTGACCCTTGGAGCGACAAGCCCCGAAAGATTCAGGCTAAGGGGTTTAAAAAGTTTAATTTAGGTGTTTAATTTAAGTTACCATCATAAGGCAACCATTTTATTTTCTCTAGATCCCTTCTATGGTAGATTAAGTTCCTTGGAACCCAGAAAATCCAGACACCCTCAGCCCCATGAACCCCCAATCCCCCAGCCCTCAAAGCCACTCCAAGAAGTAGATAGTTCTATCAGGGCCCCTTTCAATCCTTTCAGGGACACTAACTTAGAGAATTAACCCATACCTCAGACCACTACACCCCGAAGACGGAAGCAACAGCCAAGTCCCTGAAGGCCCGATTCCGCAGCCTTGAAAGCCCGGAAGGGTTTAGGGGTTCTTTCGGTCCAGGGGTTAGTTTTGAGGTTTGGAGGCTTTAGGTTAGTAGTCCTGATCCCTAAACCTTAAAGGCCCTTTTCTTCTGAACGCGGAGGTTGAAGAGCCCCAGGGGCCGAAGCAACAGTCACGACAGACGCTCCCGGAGGCTCAGGAGACGAGCTGAAATGGGATACGGGCCTGTTTCTGGGGGTGGGGTTTTACACCAAGTTTATACGGCTTTGTAGCGGTTTATCATGGTTGACACGGGTGTCATATGGGTGTCATACGGGTTCGGGTGCATGGCTTCCTGCGGATGTTAACGGATTTGGGGCAGGAGGAAACGGGGGTTTGGGTTTCTGCGCAGATGTGGTGGTAACGGTCGGAAGTCTGCAGGAGGCTGATTTCCACGGCCACAGTGCAGTCATTGCCTGCCCAAGACTGTAGAAGATTGTGAAGGTCCGAACTTCGCGCAAATGTGGCGCAAACCCCAAGCACCAATTCTTGATATGCCAAATCCGAAACCCTTAACTACAAACCCTTGTCCCCAAACCTCAACAAACCTCAATCGCCCCCAAGCTGAAATCCAGGAGGAAGCGGCAGCCACGGCGCCAACCCCAGCAGAGACGGACGAAATCGACATGGCAAATGCAGGTGACGTCGGGATCCCAGCCGGGGTTAGAGGCACAAGGCATGCTGTCGGCGGACAGGTTGTGATTCTCTGTTCGCGCTGCTACGAAGCGGCTATGTTCGGCTGCTACCAGATTCGGAGGTTTGGGTACCGGCAGTCCTTTGCATGCTTCAGCAGTTGCGCCCGAGCAGGCTGCCGTACAGCCCTTAGGAGTGGAATTATAGGCTTAATTTTATTCCGGAGTCATTAGTATTCGTATTCTTACTACAGCTCAGTTCGATGGCTTCAGGTAAAATACAGCTATCATGCAGAATAACCATATAGTAACTTGATAGTATCCACGCAGCAATATGATCGTAAACAGGTAGTAGTATGATTACGGATATGATAGTCATATGTACCCTTAGTATGCGAATCATCAGATCTCGTGCACTCTGAACTCTCTACCCATCAAAGAGCCGAAGCTCTTGCTGGGAAACCTCCAAAATAATGCTGCAGCAGTTATTAGACTTCATGCTTGCTACTGCCACTGCAGCTCTGATCTAATGGGTTTGTTTTCGTTGGCTGAATGCCAGGAGAAGGCTCTTACGCCTCAGCAGGCGCGGGCCGCATGGCAGCTTCGCCAAAACTCGCCACGCAAAGCCCTCAGCATTCACAGGGCTGGAGCATTTGTGGCATATTATTCGGAGAACCTAACATAGACGTAGGGCGCAGCAATCAGCAATCCGCAGTCCTCCTACGAGTGAAGCCTCAAAACCCCTGCGTAGTGGAATGCTAGTTGTAAGCAGTTCGATGCATGGCAAGCTTTCACGTTCCACTGTTTGTCTGAAACCCTGCACCTCAAGAAATCCTTCTGTGCGGCTTCGTTTGGCTGCGTTGTTGATTATCGCCGTCGGCATTTCTGCAACCCGCAAACAGAGACTCACTTTTTCGGTCGTAGCTGCGCTTTGGGTCTAAGGCCACGATCAAGCCGAAACTCTAAAGCCGACTCCACTTACACGGGGACGCTCAGGGAAAAAGCTGTTACTCATTGTTCCGACTGGGGCCCCTAACACCCTAAGCCCTCTAAACCCTCAAACCCTATAAACCTTAAACCCTACGCCCTCAAACCCTAAACCCTCAACGCCTTAAACCCCAGACCCTCTAAACCCTCTAAGCCCTAAGCAGTGTGTCTTAGACCTTCTGTGATTCAGTCCGCGTCCGACACCTGCTTGAGGCAGCGCCCAGGTGTGAATGGCGCACGGGAGGCTGTTCGACCCGGGCTCGAGGGATTCATAGGGCTCGTCTTCGAATCTGGTTTAAGGGTTCAGGCTGTTCAGGGTTAGGGTTTAGGGTCCTAGAGGTACTCTTTCGGGTTCTCTAGTCTTGCGTATCCCCAAAGCCCTCTACCTTCTTGGGTGCGCGTGTACTCTGTATAGGCAAGATGAGCAACCCTCGCGCTTTACCGGCCTCCTGCACTTGCGGCTTCCAATTTTTCTTGACGGGCCTGGGAGTCTGCTTTAGGGTTCTAGGGTTTAGCGTTTCGGGTTTGGTTTAGGGTTTTCTTCACGGCGACGGCGGTTCCGGGCGACAGAAGCCTGCAGCAAAAAGGGTTTAGGGTTTCTTCATCTGGATCTGGATCTGCATTTTTAGTGAGTAGTTGCCAATTTTGTTTTGGGGGCTCCTCATTCTAATTATAGTATAATATACCCCCCCCATTCCAATTATTAAGGCCCCTACATGACCCCAGTTCCTCCAAAAAAGTTGATGGAGGTTTCTTTGTTCCTTGCCGAATTGATCTCGTAAACCCACCGCCGCGAGTGATCTAGTTAGTTCTCTTGACGAACGAAGGCACGTTGAGAATCCACGGAACATTAAACCCTAAACCATAAACCCCTACGCCCCTAAACCCTAAAACCTTAAACCCCTGACGCCCTAAATCCCTTAACCTGACGCCAGCGATGTAGGACTGGGGAGTTGACAGGTTGAGAGGTTCGAAATTCGGCCCACAGGTGCAAGCTGGGGTATGGGGTTTAGGGCTTAGGTTTCAGGATTTAGGGTTTAGGGTTTAGGGTTTATAGGGTTTAGGGTTCCGAAGTCGCGTAGCGCAAGCTTCTTCGAAATCCCCGCTGCCTCTGGACCTACTAGGAGGTTCATGGGTAGATAAGTTGGGTTCATAAGTAGGGCAATGGTTATAACCCACAACTTCTACCAACCATGATCCTCCAAGTAGGCCCTAAACTTTCCGAACCCGAAGCCCTAAACCACTTGGGCACTTCGATAAACTAGGGTTCCGTTTAGGGTCGGAAGCCCTAAACCCTAAGCACTAAACCCTCCCCTAAACCCTAAACCCTAAACCCCTCAACCCTAAATACTTAAACCCTTAGCCCTAAGCCCTAAACGCAAAGCCCGGAACCCTAAGCCCTAAACCCCAAGCCCTAAACCCTAAACCCTGAGCCCTAGACCCTAAGCCCTAAACCCCAAGCCCTAAACCCTAAGCCCTAATTCCTAAGACCTAAACCCTAAACCCAAAGCCCTAAGCAGTAATTCCGAAGCCCTAAACTGAACACTTTAAGTTCTAAATCGTTTAAAAGTCAGGATGGGCACCGAAAGGTTCAGGGCCAAGCTCGAAGCAGAACGCCTCGAAGGGCCTAGACCCAAAGACCACATGTGGTTTAGGGCCTAGGGTTAAGGGTTTAGTTTGGTTCTCTGAGTTTGGGTTCCTTAAAAGGATCTCCAGGCGAGTTTCTGTTGGAGTGCTATAGGGAAGTTCTCTGAATTAAGGGGGTCCTTTGTACAGGGGTGCCGTACTGTTTGGGGGACGCTTATAGTTTAGAGAACTACCCATGTGGGCACTGCTTCAAAGTATTCCGCAGTTCTTTTTGAGGGGACAGGCAGAAGTTGCACTGAAAGCAGGCACTGGCCGCAACTAGCCGATTACTGTGGTGCCAGCAGATAGCAGAAGGTCTTGAGCTCCTCGGTGTTAGGGATTCAGGGTGTGGTGGGGGGTTTAGGAATGCAATTGCGACTTGATTCTTGTGGCTTTAGGGGTGTACCCGCGAGCCTTCTTGGGGTAGATCCAAAAACCGCTGAAAGGATTAACCCTCACCCCCACACATACCGTGAGCTCTTAACCTCTTCATGGCCGGCGAAAGCCCAGCAGGCTCACGATTGCTTCTGAGATGTTCGGAGTCTTTGCGTGCGCCGTGGACGACGGGCCACCAACCCAAATCAAGCCAGAGCCGCTAGTGTATCAGCGTACGTAACGTCACCGTTCTAAGTTACCTGTAACCTCTGTCAAGGCAGCCTTCAGGCAAGCTTTCAGTCCCTCGGTGAAGCTGTCCTCAGAGTTTCGGTGTTAAGGGTGTCAGGCAACCAGAGCGAACGGCTGGCCGCGAAATTTTTCTGGAGTGCTTATGCTACGCTCAATGATCCTGACGAGCTGGTGTCCCAGTTCGGTCCGTCCAGCAAGCGGTAGCCTTCGAAGACTGTACACTAGCCCTGTGCAGTAGCGATTGGCAGCTGTAGTGGCTTACGGAGCCTAGGGAAAGCATTTCCTAAAGAGCTGCATCACTCGATTTCTAAAAGCAGGCTCATTTCCGCACTGCAGTTGCCAAGCCGTGCCCGCGCGCGTGCGCTGAATTTTCAGGAAAGTTCCCACTGAGGACGTTCGAAGCCAATCGGCTATGCCCTAACCCCAGCCTTGGTTTGGCTTGGAAGGCGCCAGCACCCCAAAGGCCCCGGGCCCTGACCCCGAAGCCACAAACTCGCTATTTTTCAGTGGGAGCTGAGAAATTCGAAGGATGGTCGCAGTTCGCAGTGCTGAGGTTTTCCACGGGATGAGCCAGCACGGTCGAAGCTACCAAAACCTATACCGTAAAGTCTGTATGAGAGATAAATACAACAAAACGGGTCACGTTTAGGGCTGGGCAAGGAGACAAGAAACCTACCCATCTTGGTTGAGAAACCCCCGCAATTTCCAGTGTTTCGTGAGTTCGGACCGTTTCCCTAGCCCCACGATTTCAACAGCAAGGCTACATCGTGTTTTTTTTGCTGTGGTTCCTTCATTGTTTCGTACTCTCGACTTGTCCGAAACTAGGACCCTTCTGTTGCATGCAGTTGTAATTACTTCAGCCCTTTTCTAAGCAACATGTTCGGGAGATTTCGCCCCAAAGCATCCGTGCCCCAAGCATGATGACATCCGTGGCACCGGCGCATCCGTTCGTCCAAGAGCATCCGAACTGCCTTCGCCATGGTCAGTACTAAGAGCAGGAGCAAGAGCATCTGTGACCCTGCGGGCGACAGCGACTGCAATAGCGATGGCCGTGGAAGTAGCAGCAGCAACATCACCGTCAGTTGCGATAACAGCAATGGTAGCAAGAAGACCAGCATTTACATTCTATAAATAATCGTACAGCACTTGAAGATATCCGCGATATACTCACAACTGGGGTGTGCACATCAAACTCAGCCCTTCCCAGCCCAGATCTGCGGCATGCGAAGACAATGAATCAGCTTGATTGACCCCTGCCAGCCAAAGAAAAGGCTGTCGAAACGCCTGAGGGTTTGTTGCAACCCTACAGCAGCCTCTTATCGTGCGAACTACCAGAGGTTGGATAGTTGCCACTGGTGGCCATTCGATCATCGCATCCTTCAGCTTGCAGCGGCAACAACAGCAACAACAAGACAATACTGACGGAAGCTTCACAGAGCAACATGACTTTTCAGGGCAGTGCGCGTGTTCGCCCTCATTGTCAGCGTCATGTTCGTCACGAGTTGTCAGTACCTGTATCCACATCATCACATGTGTCCCTGCATAACATTAGAAAAACGGCTCTTCGACAAAGATCACCACCAGGCATGTTGATGATATTCATCTTCTTCGTCATCATTCAGCAATTTCGGCAGCGAAGAACTCATCACATTCTAACATAATAAACGTCAGAACGTCAGATTCCCGAGGTCCTGAGCTGGCGGCAACCCCAAAACACGGCAGGGAAGCTTGCCATGGGTTTGCTGAGTCCTACGTTGGCCGAGGGTTTAGGGAATCCTGTACATGAACCCTGTATGTCGGCTCTCCATCCCCAAGCCCTCGTCCATAAGCCCCAAAACCACAAACCCCTGCGAACAGGATGCCTGCTTCACGAACCGCTTCGTCGTACGTACGGAAGGCAGGAGGATGAATTGCTTGCATTGGAACCTTGCGCTTACGGTATCAGGATGAACCACTGCAATTCCAGGGTTTGTCTTATGTTGACGATCGTTGCAGTTATGAATACTACTATTCTTATTGGTATCATGAATATCAGCATTGTTGTTATTGCTGTTAGTGTTGTTAATTATGTATACTGTTGTTATTAGTAGCCGTAGAAGTCATAGTAGTAGTAGTAGTAGTAGTAGTAGTAGGAGTAGTAGTGGTAGTAGTCGAAGTAGTAGTAGTAGTAGTAGTAGTAGTAGTAGTAGTAGTAGTAGTGGTAGTAGGAACAATAGTACTAGGCGCCAGCCTGCTCCTGTTCCCCTCCTGTCTTCTCTTTTTCATCGTCCCACAGCCGTTTCAATGCTTGTTCGTGGACACTGCTCCTTTGCCAGCTTGAAACCCGGTCTAACACAGGTCGTTCCCATTGCATTTGGTTTTCCTGCTAGATATGGGGTTTCCCATTAGACAGAAAATTTCCTATTAGATAGGGTTTTTCTGTTGGATAGGCTTTTCCCATTCGTCCTAGTAACTAGTAGTATTAGTATGCATAATACTAGTAGTTCCTGGTAGTAGTGGTGCTTTTGATACCACGGCTAATGCTGGCTGCTAGTGCTATAAAAGCCTGTGAATAAAGATCTGGCCTCTGGCATGCTGGCCCGGGATTCTCTGCCGGGCAGTTGGTCAGAAAGGTTCCACCTGCTTGACGAGGCACGGACTGTCTCCAGCTCTCCACATTTATGTATGTTTTTGTGTGTCGGCATGTCTA
Source organism: Symbiodinium sp. CCMP2456 (assembly GCA_905221635.1). NCBI lineage: Eukaryota > Dinophyceae > Suessiales > Symbiodiniaceae > Symbiodinium > Symbiodinium sp. CCMP2456. The sequence goes on along the minus strand of CAJNDV010032263.1, from coordinate 11,930 downwards.
TGTGTGTGAGAGAGAGGGAGAACGAACGAGCGCGAGAGGGAGAGAGAGAGAGAGAGAGAGCAAGAGCAAGAGCAAGAGAGAGAGAGAGAGAGAGAGAGCAGCAGCAGAGCGAGCAAGAGACTTAGTGCATGTGTTTGCGCGTGTTGGGGGGCAGACTGCTTGCTTGTGTTTTATGTGTTTCTTGTTAATGACAGCAGTTCTTTTGATCAGTTGTGACATTTGGAGAGAAAGCTGTGGAGGCAAACATGATGCAGCATCATGCAGCACCCGTCAAAGGTGAGCGCAGGCATCTCAATCTTAGTCTTAGAACGCGTCTGAACCTGCAGCTGTAGTAGGGCTTCCTTCGTGGTTTAGTTGCTTGATAAAGTGCCCGAACAGGCTGCACTCCAAGCATCCACAATGCTTCCCGTTTTCAACTTATGCTGAAAGCAGTCCGCATCTGAAACTCGGGTTTTCCCTCGCCACCTCTGCTGATAACCCGGATCCCCGAAGGTCCAGTGCCTTCGGCCTCTCCGATGTGGTTCCTTGCTTTCAACTTTGGTTCTTCGGTGCATTGAATTTCTGGCATCACACATATTTCTTTGTCAGAGCATGTCCGTCTTACAGTCACGAGAACATTTATCAAATGTAGTCCGATGCATTCAAAGTGCCGCGCCTGCGCCTATCAGGCTCAATCAGGAAATTCCGTAAACTTCGCGGCAGGCGGGCTTTAGAAGGAATTTGCTGTCTCCCTGCTTTGACCCTAAACCCTAAACTCTAAACCCAAACCCTGAATGGGGCCAGTCTTCAGCAGGCCCTTGCTCTCTCCTAGCGATGCGGCCAATGAGCGAACATGGCGGGGAGCTTCCGGGCACCGCAGGCTTGAGAAAACAAATGTATAGAGGGGAGTTTCCAAAATTTAGGGGTACCTTAGTTGGGGTCCTTAAAATAGGGGTCCTACTATTTAGGGTGCTATATTAGGGTCCCCTATTTTCGGAAACCCCCATATAAGAAACGAAATAAACGAACGGAACAAGTAAATGAGAGAAGAGTGTATTTGTATGTGTATATATGCACATAGTGTTGAGTTTGTTATGCTTCTTCTGATTATTCTTGCCATTCTTATCGATAATGTGTTAAAGCTGTTCTTATTGTTCTCATGATTCATATTACTGTTATTTTTGTTGGTATTACTAGTATTATCGCTATTGTTACTCTTAGTTTTATCCGTATGGTGACTATTCCTCTTAGTAATAACATCATGAATGTTATTGGTACTATGACTTTCGCTACTACTTTATGAAAACTACCAGTTGTAGTCATATGACTAACATTGGCAAGTACAATCATTGTTGTTAGTATTCTTGCTCTCATACTATTAGGTTTTCTCGCGTATTGTGTGCAAATATGTATACACATAGACTGTAACATCCCGTGAGCTGTAAACTCCTCGGTGAAGGATCCGCAATTCCAAGACTTTGTCCTTGCCTAGTGCACACCAATGCCACTGCACGATCACTGCCAAGACAAGAACAGCCACAACGACGATGATAGACGACGAGTCTGGACGGTTCAAACGAATCCAAGCCGCGCCGTGGGAGGCAGTGCTATAGCCGCAGCAGCAAACCTTTCGGCCCGCTTGACGTCGCCCTGCACAGGAGGATTTAGGATGAACGCCTGCGGTTCGAATGCTTCGTATTGAGGTTAACGGTTAACCAGTAGCTAGTAGGAGTTCGTGACCGGAGCAGTGTTGCACGAGCAGGCTGCATCTCGGCTTGTGACGGGAAGCTCTGACGGGGACGAGGTGATCCCGCCGGTGAGAAGGAGACATGGAGCTTTCTGCCCACTCATACCAGTACTAAGCTGCTAATTTAACATCATTTCTTTGTTGCTGTTGCTGTTGTGAATACTAGTACTGTTGCATTCCGAATTCCACTGTCTCCAGTGGTATGGATTTAGATTCTTGCATTTCTTACCAATAGTACTTGCGCCAAAGTTATGTTGCCTATAACTATGCTGAACGCTTGGAAGCCTACGTAACAAGACACACGACAAGGACAGTTCTGCTTCGACGACGGCGACGACTACGACAGCTGCTGCTGCTGCTGCTGCTGCTCCTGTCCTGCTCCTGCTACTCCTACTCCCACCACTACCACTACTACCATCTACTACCCCCTTGAAAGTATGCATGGACGCTTCGCACACGAAGGTTTCTGCAGTCCGAAGCCTGGAACCTCTGCGAGCTGGCCCTGAAAAAAGGCCTGCTGCAAGGCCATAGCACGTCCTTCCACCAAAGCCGCGTGTGTCACCTGAGGAGTCCGAGGTGGGCAACCCCGCCTCAAGGCAGAACTACCCACAACTTCGAACCCTTCTACCCTGAATCCTATGCGATCTGAACATCTGTCAGGCTAGGCTCCAACCACGGAGAGGACAGGTTGAGGGCTAGGCTTTGGGATTTACGGTCTGGTTCAGGTCACCATGTCGTTTGACATGGCTGCCTGCAGCTGTAGGCTTTTGGCATGATTCTGCGGTCCAGCTGCCGCCCGATTCCAAAGGAAGTCCCGATCAAGAGTTTCCTCCCAGAGGTCGCACCTGGACTGGGATGTTGAGACTTCCTCGAACTAGAAACCTGACCAATACAAGCAGTTTGCAGTACATCTGCATCCTCCTCGCACTTCCCATAGGCTTCAGAAGCATAAGCATGCAAAACCTGAAATTCGTCTGGGATAGGGCTTCGCGTTCGGGATCTGGATCTACCTGGACCCCCCCAACTCCCCTCTATGCTATGCCCTACATACCCGCTTTTAAGGAGCACAAGGGCTCCACGAAGGGTCCTCGCACGCCGAGGGGCGTGTCCATGTTTGGATTCGCGGCAAGCCAGTCGAGATCGAGGCTGGCTAAGTCCCAGAGGTCTTTCGACATGCTCCTGGGATGGTTTAGGGTTTAGGGTTTAAGGTGAAGACCTACTGTTTGGGCTTAGGATACAGGGATGGAGACCTAATGAAGGGTTCAGAATTCGTCATAGGAATGGAAATCTAAGATTTGGGATTAGGATTTAGGGTTGGAGACCCAAGATTTGGGTTTAGGGTATAGGCTTTAGAATTGATGGGGCCTTAAGAGCCAACAACTTGGGGTATATTCGACTACAAGATGAGCTAAGAGTCCCGAGAGCAGCATTATAATGCTGCTTAGGGTTTAGGGCTTTAGGGTGTTTAGGGTGATTCAGCACCCTGACAAAACCCCCTCGACCTTTAGCGAGCACCGTGACTTGCACATGCTTGGACGTGGTGGTTAAGATGCTCTGAGGTACTTCATCTTCTGCGCTGCTTCCTTCGACGACAACAGTCCGACTCGATAACGGCCGATATACCAGGTCTGGGTGAGGATATCTTCTTGGGTACTGGAATGTCCTGGCGGTGAGGATATCTTCCTAGGTACTGGAATGTCCTGGCAGCAGGGTGCACCGACGAAGGCACACGTGACGAAGAGCACTTCGTCGCAAAGCGACACTGAAATGGTCTGAGCAATGAGATTGTAGCAAATGCCTAAAAGTTGAAAAACCCAGTTCACCTTTCTTACTTCCGGACCCGCTCTAGTTATTAAAGTTGTTGTAGCTGGAATCGTGTCCCAGTCTCGTGTTTCTCACCGAGAGAATGTTCAATACGCACCGTCCCAACACATGCTCCAGTTATCCCAGAAGTCGCAACACCAGATGCCAATACGCCTGTGCCAGCGTCAAAACCCTGTGAATTGCAGTATCAAAGAAATCTTGCCATCCGAAAACAAACCCGTAAAGACAATCCGGAAATCCTTCTTTTCCAAACCCTGTAACACGCTTTGAAAAGACGAGAACTTTCATAAACACAGATCATCTGAGGGGTCCAGGCGGGCCTTCCGGCCGCCGACACCCGAAGGGAGCGGTGCGCGAGCACGCCCTTGCCCTTAAGAAGGGCGCGAGCAGCCGCTTCTCGGCGCTCGACGAGTCAAGCTGCGGGAGCACTGGGGCCGCGCGGAGGAGTGTAAGAGCACGGAGTCCAGGGCCTAAGAGGTTCTACAAGGATTCCGTGAAGGCTCTAGGAAGGCTCCAAAAAGGCTCTGTAAGGGCTATATGAAGGCTATCTAATTAAGGGCGTCTACACAGGGCTCTATAAGGGATATGTAAGGGCTACAGGAAGGCTCTCTAAGGGGTTTCTGGGAAGGGCTCTATAAGGGCTCGATGAAGGTTCTACAAGGGCCTGAGGTGATGGTTTATGTGTTTCACAAAATCTCTCGCAAGGGTCTTGTAATGGCTCTTCTAGGGTTTTAACAAGGGTTCTCAATGTCGTAGTAGTAGTAGTAGTAGAAGTAGAAGTAGAAGTAGAAGTAGAAGTAGAAGTAGAAGTAGAAGTAGTAGTAGTAGTAGTAGTAGTAGTAGTGGCAGCAGCAGTAGCAGTAGCAGTGGCAGTAGTAGCAGCAGTGGTAGTAGTGGTAGTCGTAGTGGTAGTGGTAGTGGTAGTGGTAGTGGTAGTAGTGGTAGTGGTAGTAGTGGTAGTGAGTGGTAGTGAGTGGTAGTGGTAGCAGTAGCAGTAGCGGTAGCGGTAGCGCCAGCGGNNAGCAGCAGCAGGAGGGGGAGGAGTAGCAGCAGAAAAAGTAGTAGTATTGGTAGTAGTACAGGCAGTAGCACAGTAGGAAGAGGAGTAGGAGTGGAGGAGCAGAAGCAGGAGCGGAAGCAGTAGAAGAGTAGGAGTATGTAGGATTAGGAGTAGGAGTAGTGTAGGAGTGGGAGTGGGGTGTTTTGTAGAAGTTGAACTATGGTAGTGGGAGAAGAGGAGGTAGCAGTTAAATTCACACTCATGGCCCTAACTAAACCCTAAACCCTATTCTCGAGCCTCTCTTCGAAACTCAGGAAAGGCCCAGCGGCCGTCGGTTTGTGGCCTGCACCAGCCGCCTGGAAGAACAGGGATGTCTCGGGTGTTATCTGGTTCCCTGTTGGGGCAATATTAGAGATGATCACTGTTCATCCTAATTGGGTTTTATTATAACAAAAATGTNNAAATTGTGTCCAACAAGGACCCAGCTATGAATTCAGGACTATGCGTCAAGATTTAGCGACCAGGGGCCGCTGATGCGATGGATTCGGACTTACTTTCCGTAGGAGCCGTGCGACCAGCCTTGATGCCATGTTGTCCCACTTCGCCCTTGCTACTTTTAGGCCTTTACGACAGACTTTCACAGTTTAGGAACAACGGGATTCAAGGTCATGTCGTTTTGGGGCTTGCATTCGGAGTCCGCATTCAGACTAGTCGCATCACAAAACCTACTTCTGATAAGAAATCATGCACCTTCCAACCTCTTAAAGCTTGCACTAAAACCCTTCATAAATCCCCGAACCGCAAAACCTTAAACCCAAAAATCATAAACCCATAATGCCGAACCGTATGGGAACAGCAGGCAGGAGCCTTCGTAAGGTGCGCCGGACAAGGTCCACTTCGGCTCCAAAAAGGATTCCTGGTCGATCGGCTCAGGGTTTACCAGCCCAGAGGCTCCAAAAGTTCCAGGGTTTAGGGGTTTAGGGGT
>CAJNDV010032262.1:15748-28495 GCA_905221635.1 Symbiodinium sp. CCMP2456 | reverse complement strand
GGGGGGGGGGGAGCCTTCGTAGACCTGAACAGACAGGTGGAGGGGAGCTGTTGAAGACAAGCCCAAAGAAGCTTCCATGCACGGCCCCTCGCCATTCCCTTCGTACCCAGAATGCAGTGGTCAGTGGTGAGAGTGCAGCATGTTTAGGGTTGAGAAGTTTGGGGGTATTGGTGGGTTGCCGAATCTGCACCTTGGGGGTAGGGCTTTTTCCGGGTTAGGGTCGTGACAGGTTCTGCTGCAGGTTTGGCAGCCTAAACCCAAAGCAATGCAGGAGCCGTCAAAAACGCCCTGCTGCAGGTTCGGCTACTACTTGGCCATGGGCTTTGCAGAGAAGCTGCGATTCTACCATATCCTGATCAAGGTCCTCCATCGCAGGGCTGAACTGCAGGGGTTTCACTGTCTTTTTTTTTTTTTTTNNAGGGTGACAGATAGGGTCTCTCAGACCTTCAGGCGAGTCTGATGCCAAACAAAAAGGGGGGGATAGGAAGAGTTTAGGGCTTCTTTGAAGGCTTCCTGAGGGTCTCTATGGGCTCTGGCTATAGCAGGCTTTAGAGCGTTGAAGGCCCTCAACCCAGGGCTCGTGAGATGAGGGTTTTGCATGCTGAGTTGTGCTCCTGTTATGCGAGGGTTTAGGCTTAAGGGTTTTGGGGGTTAGGTTTGACATCCAAGTTATAGCATGTCATATCATGTATGTAGGCAAAAAACGTTCGTCGGCCCCCTTCCGTCTTGCAAGTGACTCCAATCTCTCAGAGTCTGATTTCCGAGCCGAGAGGCTCACAGCAGCTGCCCGATCTTTCCGCGAGTCACTTGATGAAGCTACGACCTTTGATCACATGTCTGGAGCGCTAGTATGAAGATTAGATGTCTGCTAGTCTTATTTGAGGTAGCAAGCGTTTCTTCAGGGATTCCAAGCCTCGGCAGCTTTCAAGCTTAGCCGGAAAGTCTTGGCCTTTAGATTCGCAACATGGGCAGCAGTCGAGTCCCTTGTGGAAAAAAGATTCGCAACATGGCAGAGGGCGAGGGCAGGGACGAAACTCGTGGGGTCTTCTTGCGCAACATCCCCTCGAAGTGTGATCTCCGAGTCTTGTGCAACTTCCTCCGGGCAAAGGGTCTGACGGATTTTGAGATAGAGATGGCCCGTTTCCCAGATGGCAAGTCACGGGGATATGCTGTGATCCGTTGCTGCGAAAAGTCTGCGGTGCAGAAGCTCGTTGGCAGCGTCCACGGCCAGTTCATCCCGGGCTTTCAAAAGAGAACTCCACTTTTCTGCGAGACGTTGCTGGGCAAAGGGCCTCGAAGATGTCAGAGTGCTGACTTCGTGCCTGTGTCTGGTGGACCCTCGAGTGGACGTGAGATGGAAGCCGCCTCCAATCTAGCTGTCATGCAGTCAGCATCTGTTGGGGCCAGTGCAATGGTACCCCACGGAACCAGCAAAGGTAGCCGCGCAGATATGATTTTGGACCATCAGCCAGCTTGTACGACAGTATTAAGTGCCGAAGGGAAACTTAGTTTTTTCCTTTAGGCACAAGGCAAGTCGCCGAGTGGCTGCTGCTCCGGGGTGAGAGTGGACGTCTCACCTCTGTTTAGTTAGTGTGGCACGTGCCGATTTGTTTCCGGATGTTTATGCTACATTAACGACTTCTCATAGTGTGAGTGCTTGCATGCACGCGCTGCCTGGTGCCGACAATACACTGGAAGTTCCACAGAGCCATAGACCAGACGCACCTAACTCCACGAACTTCAATGTGAAACTGCAAGACCTGCAGCGGCAGCGAGGGAGATAGGCTATGTTCAAGCTTCGGTGGTACTGTGATGATGGCTCTCAATCTCAAATGCTCTATTCCATTGCGTGCAGGATCAAGCCCTGGCTCAAAGATGATGCCAGGTTTGATCGAGTCTGTCCATTAATTTGATCATTAATTCGTCGCTCGCATGCGCCTCGCTTAATATTCTGCTTTTGGCACGGATCAATTTGAATTCTGATGCCTTGTCGTCCATGTGCCGTGCACAGAGAGCACGCACCTGATCCGTGAGCTCGAATCTATCTAATTACACACCCTTCCGACTTCTGACTTGGTCAGGCCTCAATTCGCACTGAAACCCTACGACTGTATTCATATTATAGATAGTGACAGATAGTGTGTGTATATATATATACACATTTTTATTTATTTATTTATGTTTGTTTATATATATATATATACATATATTGTATCAGGTTTCAGGGTTTGGTTCTGGCTTCCAGAAGTCGGAGAGCCGAGGAGTGCAGGAGTCCCCCCGCAGCTGCTCGAAATCTCTGCGCTGCGACGGCCTCCACAGAACCCAAAGGGTCTGAGTACCCATATTAGTAGATATTTTGGGCCCCAAAGTACCTACCATATAAGTACTTAGACCCTTTGGGCATAGAATGCAAAGTCCGGTTCGCTGAAAAGCGCAGATGCGACCGTCGAGACGAACGTCTCCCCCGTCCCCGCAGAGGTGTGGGTTTCCTTCTCGTTATTCTCATGACCATGGTCATGATCCTGGCCCCTAGAAGAATCCAAGCATGTTTGTAGCCGTTTTTTTCCCTGTCGGATGACAGGACATCAGGCTGCACAAGGAGATTAACCTCCGGGGCGTCGGGCTTCTGAAGTTCACCCATGGGGGTCATCTTCTGGCCGTCACTCAAGGCCGCCGCAGATAATCCATATGGCCATAAGGGTTTGTGGCAAGCTCCTGGAAGCGCAAGTTGACAGGATGGCCGAGTTTTGGGAACGGGGTTTGAGAGCTGAATTTCTGTTGGCAAAGGCTGGTTCCAGATGTTCTTTGATCTCAACTGCATAGGCAAATCCATCTATGTGTACTCTGTCCGGACGCTGGAGAAACTCGCCACTCTCTCAGGCCCCGTCCAGCTCACGCGAGTAGGGGCTGCGATGGCATGTAGGGGTATCCTTGATACTTGGCCCTTCTGGCACGTAAGAGAGTTCCAAGTTCAAAGGGGTTTAGCCGCCTTGTTTCGAGAGCTCATAGCAGTGGGGGGGGTGGTTGAGGTTGTGATTGCTTTGAGCATTGCCATAAACTGTCTTGCCACAAGCTCAATATTGACTTAGACAACTCCATGTTGCAAACTTCAGAGCCACAAGATCCACGTCGGCAATGCAAAGGGTCCGGATTAGAAGTATTCGACCATATCGGTTGCAGTTGCCGTACCGTAGAAATGCTAGCACCGAAGGAAACACAGAAGTGTTGGCAGTGGCAGTGAGTAGGCGTGCTTTCACCCTGATAAGATCGCTCTAGACAAGACGACCAGGATCTCAGAGGCAAGTTGAGGGCCTCCGACGCCTAAACTCTAAACCCTAAACTCGGACACTTATTGCCATGCCTGCATTTGCGAGTGTGTGAGTCGAAACCCTAAACTCCTGCAGCGTCCGAGGCGAGAGTCCAAACCCTAAACGGAACCGAATCGTCGAACCGGAATTCGGCACACGGCCCGGAGGCCACAATCAGGAAATCACATGCCTCAGCTTTGACCCGGAGGAGCCGATGTTGTAACCCATCTTTTGGTTAGGTCCCGTCTCTCTCTCTCTCTGATTGTCTCTCTCACGTTTATGTATATAGGGCTTTGGGTTTAGGGTTATAGAGTTACAGATGTAAATTATATATGGGTAGTTCTCTAAATTAGGGTCCCTCCTGGGGTCCCCCAGACAGTACGGCACCCTTAAAGATAGGACCCCCAAAGGGACCCTAATATACATAACTACCCATCCGAAATTAAGGTACCAATTAAGGGTTTGTTAGCGGTTTACCTGAGACTTGTATGCTGTACTTCACAAATGGTCTCTGCACCTGTCCACCTTTAAAGACTTCTCTGTCGGTAGTTAGCACGTTGAGCATACAAAAATGCCGGGGCGGGCCGCCCTAAACCCTAAACCCTAAACCCTAAACCCTAAACCCTGGCATTGAATGAATCAAGCCATGAGGCAGAGGCATAATTAGAGGAGACCATTGGTGTCTGTCTGGGGGGTTTCTGAATGTTCTGGATACTTCATTCTCGTGTTGTCGTATGCACATATAGTATGTTATACATGTCTGCCTATCGAGGTATCGATCTATCTGCCTATTTATTTGTCTATCTATCTATCTATCTATCTATCTGTGGATGATGATAATATGCTATGAGTGATTCGACTATTCAACGTCTCGTTTCGAGTCTCCCATTGTCTGAAACTCCTGGCTTCTTGGCGAAGCCGGCAAGGAAGTGTGAGTGGAGTTGACAGGCACACACAAGAATAGGGGCTCTCAAGCATGAAGAGCAGGAGGAGGAGGAGGAAGCAAAGAAGAGGAGAAACAAAGGGAAGAGAGGGAAAGAGAGTGAGAGAGAGAGAGAGAGAGTCCGAGAGAAGGCAATGAGAGACACCTAGGCGCATGTGACTGAGCTGTTCGGTTTTGCAACACATAACTGCGTCTGACTTCCCATCATCCCGAGTTTCTGTGCTGCAGAGCAGGAGTTTGGAATTTCGTCAGCTCAGGCAATGCTCGTTTCATTCTAAAGGGGGCTTCAGCCTGCTGCAGGTAGGGACGGCTTACACAGAACCGTAGCCGAAGGACCATACCTTGTGGAGCACCTCGCAAGATGGAAAGCTGATCAAGCGTCTTGGGAGTGTCATTATTTTCCCTCAGGCTTGTAGAGAGGGTTCATGTTGAATCCCTGCCACACTTTCTGTGCTGCAGTAGCGCATTACGCAGAGTTTGCGTTTACACAGCTGCCATTGGCATTCTTTCTTGTTTCTTGCCGTAGAAAACCTTGGGCCAAGCTTAAGCAGAAACGGGCGCAGAGAGCAGAGGTAAGGGTGTCATTGCTATTCTCCACCGGCCTGAAGATCGACGGGTTTGCCTATTTTATAGACCTGGCTCTTGATGAGTCGATGGATGAAAAATCATACTGAAACTGCATCCTGCTGAAGCCAAAGACGTTTTCATATTTATGCCTGGCCAGGGAGGTCTTAGTTCGCCCTGGTCTGTGTCAAAGCCCCATCTGCGACCAGGGTCATGCATGCCTTGTAGATGAGCAGCGTGAATTTTGCTTCAATACGAAACCTTAAATGATGGATCATACACAATATATAGTATACCATGTGTCGTACCGGATAAATAATAGACAACAGTACATAATTACACTATACGTTATAGAATGTATAACTTATGATACGTACATACATACATACATACATACATACATATATATATATATATGTATGTATATATATATATATATATGTAATGCAAAAATATTTGTTCACAGTACTGCATCTGTACAATAACTAGTCTTCGTTATACGACATTTACTAGTTTGTTAAGTACATGAACAGGTATTTTGTAAACTGCAATGAACACTTTACATAACACAAAAACAAGACAACATCTGTCATATCATATGGCATTATAAGATGATGAAGTATTTGCTTATACGACACTGTTTTGTATTGAAGAATATAGAATATGGAAATACAAAACAAATAGCAGACAGAGTATATAGCATGTTAACTTATCATATATAATCTACAGTATACATAATAATCTATATTTCGTGGGACCTGAGAGCAAGTGAAGGTGGAATCTCGCGACCTTCCGCAATGAGTCCAGTCACGTCGAGACTGGCTCGGAACGCCTGGCAGTGAGCGTCATTTCACCGGACCAGGCGGGGAGGTTTAGGGTGCCCAAGACATTCATGTTGTATGGCTGTGACCTTGGCGGTTCTGCGATCACGAGAGCTATGATGACTATTAACTCATACCTTGTCGGAGCGATTCTCACAGGACAAGCTCCACCGTTCTTGCAGGCTCCCCGCTAAATGACCCGAATGCTGCAGCTCATGACCGACCCCCCCTTTGGGGAGGCGACCTGCAGCGTCTTCAGAAATGGAAAGCAGCTGCTTCAAAGGCTCCCGGCCTTGTTCTTCATTCTTGAAGATTACAAGAAGATGGAATCCGGAGAAGGATTCCGAAGCCTGAAACCCCCTAACACTCAACAAATCAGCTCCCCAAACTAATCCTGGAAGTCCCGGGTGAACCAGACCACTGTGGCTTGCTGGAGTCTTCTTGTGACTGATTCAGACATCTCCTGTTGCCAGATGCTCATGTTGCTTTGGTGTGGGTGCAAGGAAGCCGTATTACGTACTCGCATCTGGGTCTATCTGTATAATTACAGTTATATTAATTATATTAACTCTATACACATATATCTATATCTATATATATATATATATATATATACAGAAAGAAAGAGGAGACAGAGGGCACCATGTTATGTTCAGTGACCTCCTCAAGAGAACTCCCAGGTTCTCGCAGAGCGACTTGGAGTACGAGGTCGAGCTGGAGTCCAACGTGAAAGCGCCACGGAGCAAGCTAGTACCCAAAGGGTCTGAGTACCCATATTAGTAGATATTTTGGGCTCCAAAGTACCTACCATATAAGTACTTAGACCCTTTGGGGTAAATGTGATGTGCGGGGCGAGGGATTACATGGCCAGTAGTCAAATGCATGATGGACACATTTGTGTATGTGTGTGTGTGTTTACATTCATGGCCATATATCTCTACTGACCGTAGAGCAGGCGCATACATGGTGCATGCCTTCGCAAAGGGTAGTTAGATACATTCTCTGATTGAATGGGCCGATGAAACAGGCAGCACCGTAATTTGCAAGCGCCACACTCAAACAGACACACACACACACACACAGCAACCACACGCACAAAGCTGCATCTCTGGATATCTCTTGTTTTCGGAGTGTAGAGAGAAAGAGAGAGAGGATACTTTCTGCAACTTGCCAGCTTTCGGAATTGATTGTTCTAGCAGATCCCTGTAACACATAACATGCAATGCGAAGAATATCTACAGAGCAGTTGCGATACGGATCACAGAGATGGTAATGTCTACAGAGAGAGCAGCAAGATGAGTATGTTGGAATGGATCCCACATCCATAGCAGGTCCAATTCAGCCCTAAACCCTTTTAATTTTGAATCCCATGTAAATCCTACAGGGCCCTACATCTAAAGCTATTTAGAACCCTTTCTCGTAGCCCAACAGCCTTCAATCCTAAACCTAACAAAATCCTTCAAGCGACAAATCCCTAAACCCTACGAGCACTAAACCCGATATCAGTGCGGCCATGTCGGCAAGCGGCCTCCAGGATTAGCTCGTCTTTGGTTTCCTGCAATCGGGGGTCCTTAAGCCTTTTAGAACTTGTTGGGTTAGTTACGGGTTTTGGGTTGTAAGGATTTTGGGCTTGAGGGCTTAGGCTATTAATTATTAGTAGTTGCTCACAATAAAGGTAGGATTAGTAGTCATGCCCATGTTCATGGTGCTGGCTTGTATTCGCGGAGAGTTGATCTTTCTGTCAATGGGGAACTTAATCCGGACACAGGGGATCACTAGCCACCCCTAAACTTTGCATTAGACAGTGAGTGAGGTCGTCTCTCTTTACCATCACCACGGCAACTCCATGTTCCTGGCGGGCACCGCCCGAGGGGGCTTGCAGATCTACACGTCATTGCCTTACCAGGCGAGTGGGACTTGCTGCAGTGAGATGCTAGGTCCAGGGCTGCGACTTGAAACTTATAGACATCTCGGGAGCTTGGAACGCACTTTGCAGTGATTTGAGGGTATCTTCAAAGAGCAACTAAGTTTTCGGCCCTGTGCTATGCTCCACCCAAGACATGGAAGTAGAGTCAACTCCGAAAAGCCGAGGTGTAGCAGTGTAGCGGACCACGGCAAGTAAGCTTCGATGGTTTGATTGTGCCAAAAGCCAGGCAAAGAGCAATACTTTGCGTGCACACAGGCAAGACAGAGAAAGACTGAGTCGGAGTACTTGGTTCTCGGTGTTTGGTAATGGTCCGGGGTACACCGGCGTCCAGAGCCTATAGGGGTGCACGAGCCCGGAAGGATAGAACTGCTGCTGAGACTCCCAGGTCCTTAGAAACAGAACTAAAGGATCGAGACACGAAGAGTCAAACACTTGTACCCTACTTCGCGACTCGTTCAGCCATGTAGGAGGCAAAAAAAGACACGAAGAGCGAGAGATGTCATCCACCTCTCCCGTAGTCTCGAGGTCTCAAGAGGAAGCTGAACCTTGCAACGACGGACTGGGGGTGTCATGCCAAGCAGGCCTACCCATAGGCCCCATAGTAGTTCCTTTTTGGGACTACCTCAAAGGATTCTAGATATGAACCCCCAAAAAGGAACTACTTTAGGGCCTATGGGTAGCGTCTCGAGAGTCTCTGGCGTCCTCAACTTGAGACCGATGTTGTACAGCCCGAAAAACCCCCCCTCCCACCCACGAGAAGTGTGAAGCCTAAACTCTGGTTTTCCACTGAGCATGCTGCTTGGCCTGGCGCTTCTAGGCCTCTGGATGCAGCGGCAAAAAAGAGACGGAAAGCGAGAGAGAGAGAGAGAGGTTTCCATAGCCCTGACGAAACAAAGAAAGCGATAGTGAGTGAGAGAGCCAGAGTTCAAGAAGAGAAGCTTCAACACCGCAAAACCCGAAACAACCCCAGCCCAACTCCTCCTGTGTTCGCTGTTCATTGTGGGCACTGTCCTAATCAAGCGGGACGCAAACAACAGTGTAACACTGCTACCAGGGCAAGCCCAAGTTCGTCGAATTGGCACTTCATGGCATGGCGTGCACGGCGATCTGCGTCTCCGTTGATGGGAGCCCTGTCTAAGCTCGGCAGATAGAGAGTCGACCTGGGGCAGACGACCATGGTATCCCTTAAGGGGTTTGGGGTTTAGGGTTGAATGTATCCCTTAAGGGCTTTAGGGTTTAGGGTTTAGGGGGTGTTGCTTAGGAGCTCCAGGTTTAAGGTTTCGTTCGGGAGTTCGCGGTTCAGGGCTTCAGGTTTAGGATTGAACTTTCAAGTCGGTTGAAGGGCTGGCCTTCTTGCTAAGCGAGAGGCAGAAAAAATCTAAACCCTGAACCCTTGCGTGTGGGAGTTCGGAGCTCAGCATGCAATGTTCCTGAGACAGAAGAGTTTCTTTATCTTACAATCTAACTTGTTGCACAATGCTTGCATGATAGTTTAGATACCTTAGATTCGCACCCGTGGCCTGAACCTAAGGAGCCTGAGCCATAACCAATAGTCTTCTTTGGTTTCCTGTTTTGATGGTAGTGCGGTGTACCCCAAAGCCCTATTCTAAGTACTATTCGAGCTATGAAGGCGCCGAATTTCAGCCGAATCCTGAGAGCCATGTTGTTGTCAAAATACGATTTGAGCTCAAAGGCACCACACGCAGAATCCTAAGCCTTATAAAGCCGAAGACGCCCTCTTATTGCAGCAGATCAGGAACCTGAATTGTAAACCCTAAGCCCATCCAAGCCCTAAGCCCTAAACAGTCTGAAAAAAAACAGTCTGAGTGTCAAAACCCTAAGTAAACTTGCGCAGCGCTAGCATCAGGCGGACGATGGTCAGCGCCGGCGCGGACGGCGTGATCTTCGTGCTGGGATTGTCCGGGCTTAGCAGCCCAGAGGAGCGAATATGATAGCCCGTGTCCACGTTTGTTACGCGGTTTAGGGCCTCGGGTTTGGGAGGTCGGGGTTCTAGGGTCCGGGTTTCCAATAAGGGTTTTTTCGGTTTATCTTCCTCAAGATCCGTGAGAAGTGCAGAGGCATGAAGGCCTGCCTTTTTCACGCTGATCCTTTAGGGTATCAGGGTGTCAAATTTAGCCTTTAACGGCCCTTGACAGGAGGTGAACATGCTGCCCACGGCTTTGCCCCTTTGCTGCGGTCCAGAGCCCCTGACGGAATGAAGCCTTCCTCCCTGATTTCGGGGCGGCCTTGAGGCTACTGCTCGTGACGAGAGATTAGATTCATGCTTGGTGACGCAGTGCCCGGCCACTGAACCTAAAGTTGAATTTCTTGCATGCTGCACCAATGCTGTGCATCCATCAGGTAACTAGTAACTAGTGTCTGAGCCACAGGTACTGGGTTCGAGTCTAGAGCGTAGGAAGAGCCGATATCCAGCCACGAAGCCAGAGGCACCAAAGCGATAGCGATCGCTTCGCACAAGAAGCAGAGGCCGCTCGCACCGGGTTTTGCCGGTAGAGATGACAGACGAGAGCGCACGAGAGAAGAGCTGGGAGTCCTTGTGGTATGATAAGGATCCTGCTATCTGAGGTTCTGCTTGCGAGTTCTTTGTTTTCTGAAACTCCAACAGTAAATAGTATCAGTAGTAGTAATACTATGAAGAACAGTGGTTGAAATATTGAGAATACTCACAAGAGTCATCATGTCGAATCATGTTCATCTTCATCGGAGCAACAAGAATGATTCCAGCCATAAGAGTAAATCCGGGAATAAGAAGAATTTCGGAAAGCCCATAAAGAACAGTAGCAACTGGCGACCCTCCCAAAGAGTCGCCCCTGTCGGAGAGGCTGTCTTGGCTTCGAGTCAGCAGATCCAGAAGCTGGAGCACAAATGCCAGGCCTATGGCCCTCTGCCAAAACGAAGAGACTAGTTTAGGGTTCAGGGTTCAGGGTTTAGGGAAAAGTGGACTAGTATAGGTTAGACCACAAAGGAAGATAGAGTAGAGTAGAGTAGAATAGAACAGAGTGTCACTTAAATCTTATAGCACGGAGTGTACATGGCAGTAGACGCTTCGGAAGAAAGAGGCGCCAGTCATCTTCGGCATGTTCACATCCGGAGGTAGATACGACTCATTGGGCTCTTTAGGCCCGGTAGGTCCCTGGGATTCCTGGGACCGTCGGGAAGTCACTCATTCCTATGACTGCACATGAAGCCGGGTGTGTGGAGGCTTTGCTTTGCAAGATTCTGCCCGCCCTGACGATCAAGGAAGAAGTTTTCGGCAAGTCGAATCATTACAAGGGGCGGCCGCATGCTGTAGGGTTTCACGGTTCGCTTCGGAATGAGAGACCATACAAGACAGGGTCGAGGCAATGACAAAGTTCGCGTTGACTTCTAAGCGAATTGCATCATGGTCAGGAGTCGCACTGATGATCACAGTTCGTGCTGTCCTACTACCGCAACCAATGGCTGCGTGCTGTTACAGATGCACGGACATGAAGACTTCATGCACATGCTGATTGTAATCCATATAGTATGTATAAATACATGCAAGCAAGACAAATGCAATGTACTGGACTGACTTGTGACCAAGTTTCTTAAACTTGACGCTTGTTGTTGGAGAATGAATCTCATTATGCTGTGTAGCGCTGTGCCAGTGTGTGCATTTGCCTTGGCATACACAAACAGCTGAACAAAAGCCCTTCCTCGTGTACAACGGTGCTTTTGATCAGCCTCCAAGTCGTTCACCCGTCGTACCCTGACGGCTCACTGGTTCCCTTAAGGACGAAATGAACCCTAAAAGGGTTTAAGGTTCATATACCATATAGGGATCCATCATGGTAGGGCAGAGTGGCAGGCCCTCATGATCGAGTTCCGAGAGATCAAGGAGAAGCAGGAGCGTGAGTTTGCCCAGCATGAGGAGGCCTGGAAGGGGTAGGCTTTGGCCAGCTTTTGGTACCAGTACTCGTAATGGCCTGAACAAGTACACCTAGTCTTCTTTAGGATTACCTTTTGAAGCTACAACAGACGATACCCCAAAACCCTATTCTAATTGTCATTGGTGGCAAAAGCAACCAGTGCCATGATTCTTGCTGGGCAAAGCTGATGCAATTGGCCGGGGATGCTGGATGCACATGTTCGAAATTTCAGTATCAAGCTCATGCTATGTGTTGCCTGTGGAACTCGGATTTCTTCAGAGACCTAAACCTCCACAGCACTACCCACTGCTTCACGTGAGTGTCTTGATGTGTTCTGTGCCTGAAGGCCTTCATGAACAAACCATCCCGATGTTCAATTCTACGTTTTTTCGGACTGCAACAGAACCTTACATAGTGGGATCCTCAGAATATAAGGCCGCCTCAAGTTTAAGGCTAGATTGCTTATATGAGCATATATTGAGCCCTACTTTTCTGAAGCCTAACTTCCCAGGAAGCCGCAGCGCACGTGGCACAGGCTCGAAGAAAGAAAGGACATGGCTGATGTAGGGGCCTTATAATAATTACCAATACTATTTTGGGGGCTCCTTATATAACCCAAAACCCTATTCTAATTATTTATGGCCCCTACAGTCGGAGAGCAGTTGCCTTTTTTTCCGTATCACCGCTTCCCGAAGTACCCACCACCCTGGGGTTTAGGCTGCAGGGTTCGGGATTCAACGTTTCGGGTCTGCATCTGCTTGCAGTGTCCTGATGTTGAATGTTTAGTAAGTTTAGTATGTCAGGGTGAAGTACTTGTATAAGGGTTTAGGGGCTTGGGTATAGCGAACTCCGGACCCTAAATTGCGTAATCTCCAGGGTTTCGGGATAGGCCTTGGACCGTGAGCATGCTTCTGCTTGTATCCCGCATGTCATTGCAGCGCTCGTGCTTGTTGCTGGAAGCCTTGCCTGCCTGGTGCGAGCGTCAGAGTCGAAACTCAAGTCTGGGTGTAGAGGTTGCTAAGCCACTATGTTCCCAAGGAGAAGCAACGGCCATAGTTTTCAAAGGGTCCGTAGGAAGAGCCCAGGCATGTAAAACCTAAAGACCTAATGACTCTAGCAGGAAGGGAAAAGGGACGTTCAAAAAAAACAACTCTTGATTAAAGCCAACCTCGTAAACCCGTAAACCCCTGTAGATCCCTGTAGCACCCACGAACTTCAGAGTTTTCTGGAAGCCAAGCCTAATTCCAGAAACCCGAACCCCCCCCCCCCCCCC
>CAJNDV010032262.1:0-15695 GCA_905221635.1 Symbiodinium sp. CCMP2456 | reverse complement strand
TTGTTGGTGTGTGTGTGTGTGTCTCTGTCTGTGTGTTCATCGTTGAAGTTCGGGAATCGTGATGGTTTACGTATTCAGTTGGACTGTAGTTCGGGCTTGGGTATGTTGTGTTCCCAGCTACTCAACGGAGTAGTAGCCTTCGGGAAGCGCAAGCGGTCAACCCTCTCGAGGCCATAAAAAGACATCAAATGGCTGGTGCAAGAATCGGAGTGCTGAAAGCGCACCCTAAACCCCTAAAGTCGAAACCAGTCTTGTCTTACTGTCAACCTGCTCCGATTTCTTGCGACTGTGGCGCTTCGGATTGTGTGGAGCCTTGCCTGTGCGATTCGTGAGAGTCGAACCCTAAATCCTAAACCCCTAAACCTTAAACGGCCTGCACAGGAGCTCCAGCGACGTTATGTTGCCTTGGAGGAGGCCTCGGCAAAGATGCGGAGTGTAGGGTTGCCCATGGTTTGCTGCAGGGGCCCGAGACTCCCGTCTCAGAATGTTCCCGACCCTACGAGACCGTGCCTCTTTGAAGCTCTGTTGACAACCTCGCCATTGAGCACAGTTCTCTGCCATGCGAGCGGGAAAAAATAAGTCTGAGACTAGTTAAACCCGCTCGCTGCATCCGCGCCTTCCTTGAGCGAGTGTGCGATTCGAAGTCCCATCATCTCAACTCCTACTGGAAGGGAGAAAGTTGTTGTTGCCAGCGGCAATGTTAATTACAGCAGAAGAGATAGCGATACATGTTGAAGGTCCTAGCAGCTGCAAGCTAAGCTTATGGCAACTTTTTTTGCAAGCACAATCCAAACCCAAGAAAAACGAAGCCCCAGACCCGCCATCCGTGGTATTGTACCCAGCTTTCAATGTCGAGGCAGCCCAAGCCAAAGAAGCCGAAGGCTCATTGCAGGGAGAAGACGTTTGTTCGATTCATCGTTTTGGTTCTTAGGGGTTTGGGGATTCGAGGGGTAAATATGTTCATAGAGCGTATGTGCTTCTTTGCTGCTTCTGGTTTGAGAGGGGGTTCTGATGACTCCAAGCATTGTTTTGGGCAGACGGGTTCGTCGCTCCTGCCATTTACTGTATCATCTGCAGCTTTTGGCCTTTGGTGGCATCATAAGCAGAGGGACAAGGTCGAAGGAGGAGAAGTAATTAGAAGCCCAAATATAATTATCAATACTATTTTGGGGCTTCCTTATTACAACTATTATAGAATAATATCGCCCAAAGCCCTATTCTAATTAGTAAGGCCCCTATATTAACTGTATCATTTATCATGGGAAGGCAGAGTCTTGAGGTGCCAGTAACCACGCATCATGTACCGGTCGTAACTCAGGTATGGGATCCTTAGGGGAAGCTGGAGTTATTGGGTGATATACCCCGGCTGAGCTCCCTTAAGAATCCCATAAATACATGAGGTGTTGGACTGACTGGTGTTTTCCTTCGAGGGCTTCATTCTCGAAGGAGCGCGCTTGCAACGGAACATGGAGCACCGACATGGCGAGGCGACTGTTTGGGAGGTTTTCGCTGTGACCCTTGACTGGCATCTAACTTAATTTGATGCTATACTAGTGTTCTTATACCTAATTTGTAAGGCACAGTGACGGCTCAAGCAGATCAGAGGCGAATGCAACGCCAAAAGACTTTGATTGCTGGACATAGGTGCCGCACCGCCGTTCTATGCTCTACCCCCGCGCCCCCAAGCCCGTTTGTATCGATTTTGGCGACAGGCTGTGGATCAGCTCACCCGGCTCTACCAGCGAAAGCTGGCGCATGAGTCGGATAGGCTGCTGACGCTGCGGCGCCTTGCTTCTTTTCAGACAGCCGCTCTAAACCCACCCAACTCACCCAAATTTGTGCATCACTTCGTCACGCACCTTTGACTTCATGAGATTTCATGAGTACGGGCTTGGGAGTGGGAGACTGGAGTGTTGTCCAGAGCTTGCGAGGTTGCAGATAGACGATCTGCAGGAACAGAAGCACAAGGACGGAGATTTGGATATCCTCACGGTTGGGGGGTTCAGGGAGCACCCAGTCGACTCGGGCACGCCTTGTGGGTTCATTTCGGATGACCAGCTTATAGGGGCTTTTGCACGCTATACGGCATATCTTTACCCGACCTAGACCCACCTACACCGCCTGAACCGTTTACGTTTTACTGGCTCGCTCAAGAGGCACTGTTTCCCCTTTGGCGTGAAGGGTTTGAGCATATCCTCAGCTCAAGCTGCCAAGAGTTGCTGTTTTTGTAAGCCGTAATGACCCACCAGCAAAACTAAGGCCGTGAGCCAGTGTAAGCTAAGTTCAACTGCTAGCGCGCTTGTGAGAAGGCTTCGGCACTGACTTGCCCATTATTCTTCTGCTATATTCATTTCATCCTTGTTTCTTGAACGGCTTCGTTGTCCCTGATGTTCTGAACCTGAATCCATCTTCGGCAGAAAATTGGTATGGCAAGCAGGAAGAGGAGCAGCACTTGCGCCAGATGCATGAGTCTGCTGTGGCAGTCGGTTTCTCAGACGCGCGGGAGCTGGGAAGAGAGATCGGCTAAGAAAACACTATGCAACGGAAACCGCAATTCATTTCCTTAATGTTTGACTTTCGTAGCTTTGTCGATATATATATATATATATGTATATTCGAACTTGTTGTTTGCACCTGTGTATACATGCATGCATGCTTACATACATACAAACATACGTACGTACATACATACATACATACATACATACATACATACAGACAGACAGACAGACAGACGTACACATGTAAATACGAACATAAATGCACATGTACATGGACATACCATGCCATTCCATGCTATGATACCATGCCATACAATACCATGCCATGCCATACCATACAACACATATGCATACGTGCACACACACACACACACATGCACATCCGCACAATTCCACATAAACGTACACATGCACGTACATGCATGTGTATGAAGATTTTTTTGCCCTAAGACACTATGTGTTTGGCGATAACCCTTACTCAGACTTGCAGTACATGTAGTAGCAGTGCTGCTCATAAACCCTAAACCCCTAACTCTAAAACCCTAAACTCTAAACCCTTGCCCGAGCGTGAGCGCCGAACTAAAAGCCTAAAAAGTCAAAACCCTAGAGCCCTAAACCCTACAATCATCTCCAAGCGTGTCAGGCCCAAGAAGAGCTCTCTCGCCTGCTCGCCGAGAGAGATCTGGAAATCAAGAAGCATCAGGACTGGGGTCACTGAGGAATATTTAGGGATTAGCCTTTAGGGTTTAGGGGATATTTAAGTGTGGGGCTTTAATACTCAGAATTGATGTTTGGGCATGTTATGTCAATTGTGGGTGCTTTAACCATCAGGATAGGGATTTTGGGCATATTATGCTGCTTGTGGGTTCTTTAACAATACGGATAGGGGTTTAGGGGCACATTATGTTTATTGTGGGTCCCTAAATGACTGGAAAAGCGGTTTTGGGCAGACTATATAGATTACCAGGGCTTCAGGTCTTACAGTTCCGGGCTCGAGGTTTGTCGGACGTATATAGGGTTCAAAAGGGTTCAGGCGCCGCGCGAGGGCACGGGACTAGGGTTTGGGGTTTAGGGTTTATAGGGTTTAGGTTTGGATGTGCAGGACCCCTGCGCTTTGGCATGTAAGGGAACGAAGTATTCAGCTGCAGCCTTCTTGGGCCTGGGCCCGCACAGCCAGGGTTTGTAGAGGCACTATAAAGGGGATGGGGGGGGTCGTATTGCAGACAGACTCTGAAGGTAATCATAATCAACCATGTCTGATGCACCAGATGCGTGCGAGCCGATGACTTCTGCGGCTGTTTTAAGTATTGAGTTTTGGCGGTGGTAAGCTTCAATGCTGTTGTTGTTCGAGCTTCAATGCCGACTGCCACCGAAAGCCCCTACAGCCTTGCAAACCTCGCATAAAGCCGTATGCCGTATGCTATAGACTTTGCAACCTCCTTCCAACCCTACAACCAAAGACTCTGGCGTCAATCCTGAAACCCCGAATCGCCTGAACTCAGCCCCTAGAACCCCAACCACCAGCCCCCCCAAACCCAAAACCCTAAGCCCTAAACCCGATAATTGAGGGCAAGCGCCCTTGTACCACGACGATCTTTCAAACAAGATGTAGCCTCGAGGAGTCATGAATTCTGGTATTGTCTTTACTTTGTACCTTCGTTGTATGGTCAGACTATTTACGGGTTTTGGTTTTGCCTTTCGTGACTTCTTGGAGGATTGCACACCAATAATGTCATTTACTGTTCTCAATATGGGAATGAGGAGATCTGATGATGCACATTCTTGTATTCCGCTCTGTCCAACCTCGCCTGTGAGCTTTGTTCTCTGCCATGCGAGAGGGAAAAAAAACCCGAAACCCTAAACCCTAAGCCCTCCACTTCACCAGAACCATGCGGAGCCTTGCCGGCCTTGTGCGAGTGTGAGAGTCGAAACCCTAAGCCCTAAACCCTAAACCCTCGAAACTCATCCGCCAAAGGACCTCCTGGCCTTCGTCCAGCATCGCTTCGAGGAGATCCAGGAATCCGGGGCCGAAAACCATGCGCCCCAGCTTCGAAGTCTTGTAGGGAGCCTTAATGATTGGTTTTGGGTTTAGGGTTTAGGGTTTTAGAGTTTAGGGTTTTTGGGATCATAATGGAGAATATAAGAGATTCGATATTCAGAATAGTGTCCTTCTAGGGGCCTCTTCTTTCGGGCAGGCTGAAGGTCCGAAGGACGTGCCTACTGCAAACAAGCACAATCGAATTCAAGGGTGTCTGAGGGGCCGTAAATAGTTGGAAAAGGGTTTTGGGAATCGCAAGAATCGCCGTAACGAGTATTGGTAAGTCTTCAGGCTTCTTTGCTAGAGGTTTTGGGCTCAAGGGGCTTGAGTGGTTAAGGGTTGCAGGTTTTGTTGAATAGGGCAACTGATTTTCTACAAAGCTTTGTATAGGGTGCTGGTGTGTTTTGCTTAGGGTTGTATTCGTGGACTCGTGGGGCTCTCAACCCCAGCTTTGAAGGGTGTGTTCGGAGGTGTAGAGTGTATGGGTTCAGCCAAGCCGTGCAGAGGAAAAGAGGGGTTTATGGTTTCAAACTCAGGGATTAGGGCTGAGGGTAGCGATTGTACAGTTTGATTTATATATATATATATATACATATGTGTGGGTCTGTGTGTTTTTAGATGCATATACATATCTCTTTTTAAATGTGCTCTCTCAACTTAATCCGTGTTCATCTAACGAGAGAAATCCAAAATTTGCCCTCAAATCAAACACACACTTCGGAAAACTCTGCCCTTTTGTGGCCAAGATGCGATGAGGCACATTGTAGCATCAAAGGGCCGCATCTTGGGCATGAGGAGCACTAGCTTCTTGCATCATAAGCATCAGTGTGATACACCCACCAAAACAAGAGCAACAGCAGCAACGGCTATACATCAGCAGGGTTTAAAGCGTTGGGAGTCGAGCTTGTTGGGTTTAGGGCCCGGGTTCACGCTTCGGGTCCGGGTTGTAGGGCATCGAGTTCAGTCAGAGCCTTTGTGGTGTGCAGCGATGATGCCTGTCGGTTTCGCTAGGCTAAGCGAGCCGCTCAGCGTGTTTGCTGCGCTCCTCCCTTGGACAACGACAGTCGTCCGAGCTCTTGCCCCTAAAACCAAAAAACTCAACCAAAAGGCGGGCCACATGATGCGGCGCTGGGCCCGACCCCGTAGAACCAACTTCTGTTGTTCATAGAGCCCTGCTCTGAGGATCGGGAGGTGATACGCCACTTGGCTGCTCCGACGCCTCGTTGCCCATATGCTCCTGGAGGATTGACCGGTTGCGGCTTTGATGATCGTCTGGGGACACGTAATGATGATAACGTCGATGATGGTGATGATGATGGCGACCATGCAAGGAGGATGGTGGTGGTTAATTGATGTCGAGTATGTATACACGAAAACAACCAGCCTAACATTCGCGAGAATGTTGATGACCACGTTGCGGGCAACAAGCCGAGAGCATTGACCATGTTGCTGCTGAGGATGATAATGCAATGATGATGCTTGCGGTGCTGCTGGGGCTGTTTCTGCTGCGGCTTGCCACTATGGATAGGTAGTGGCTGTGGTGGTTGTCATATCCCAGTGGTCATGGCATGCCGCAGTGATGCTGATGATGGTTGTGATGGTGCTTTTCAACTACTGCAACCTGGCTTGCTGACCCTTCGGCTACAAGTGTTCCCTGCTCCCGGCCAGAATCTCAGAAGTGGAGATCTAGTGCTCCCTATTTCTGGCCAAGGTCTCAAGCACCAGGGGTGGTCGGCACTGGAGGAGCAGAAGCAGGCTGGCACGGAGTTTGTACGGCGTCGGCTGTGTTGCGCATAGCAGCTGTCAAGTTTAAACAAAACCATTCAACCCATCATCCTATAGCTAAAGCAGGGGCCTGGCAATAAACAGCAACACCCATGTAGATCCGTACATAGCCCCCAAAATTGACGGAAATGGCAGGTGGAGGAGCAGCTTCGAAAGGAGCAGGAGAAGCTGCAGGGAAGCCTTGAGAAGCAGGAGCTCATGCGCAGGGCTGCAAATGGCATCTACTATGAGTTCTTCTGTTCTTCTAGCTAGTTTATCATCAGCGTTATTTTCTTGATCGTGTGGGTGGCAGCACTAGTATTAATTCGGCTGTCTCTCGCTGTTCCAGTGCAGAAGGCTATGCATACAATCATGTCCTTAAAATAAAAAAAAACGCAAGCGAGCCGACCCTGCTCCACCCTCCACACCACCCCGCTCCCCGACCCTCCCGAAGACGGAAGTCGAACACCGACCCCTTTGACTTAATTTGCGAGCCGGTTTGAAGATTTTCGCTGGGACAGCGATCGTGGAGTAACCGTTGGTGATCCCATAGCATTTTGAGATTTTGGGGTGTAGGGTTTCGAGCATGACTCGAGGAAAAGGAGCGCGAGGTGGTGGAGGAGAAGCAGCAGGAGTCCAACTCGACATTGAAACTCGACACTTCATCTCAGGGAGTGGATTTCAGGCTACAGCAGGCAGATTTCCGCAGCTGAGCCATCATGTTTCCGAGAACACACGTTCACGTGTGTTTTGTCTCGACATATATATATATATACATATATATAGATATGTAGATGGATGCACGTGTGTATGAATGATGCATGTATGTATGTATGTATGTATGTATGTATGTATGTACGTATGTATGTATGTATGTATGTATGTATGTATGTATGCATGCACATATGTATATTTATATGCATGATGTATGTACGTGTTTTACCCTCTTCTCGCCCATGCTACCTCTTTGTCATTCATGTCGCGGGTTGTTTTTAATAAACATGCGTGCGACCAGAACATCTCATACATTTACACACTTTCAAACCACAGTCCATTCTGATGTTTCGAACTTTCGCCCTTACCTAGACCCCGCAACTACCCTCTAATATACCCCAAATACACACGATTAAGGACCATAAGGGCTCTATTGAAGGGCAATTGGGGGGTCCTGGTACTTACATACACTTACACAGAGAGCCCTAAACTTGAAGCCAACAGAACCCTACACCGCAACTCGCAAACCCCCAAAGCCCCGAGCTCTACACACCCTGTGTAGCGACTCGCTCTGCAGTGCAGGAGGCAGAAAAGCCCCTTGCATCTCTGAAATCCTGGACCCTTGAGCCTTATGGCCCGTAAAACCGTTGAATGCTAGAGGCATCTTTAAAGTACCTTTAAAGCATATTAGAGAATGATAGGGTATATTGCAGCATATCATAAGTACATTCTGGATTTTTATCCCTTGAAGCCCTGGAGTCCTAGACCCCAAAGGCCTCGGATGGAAATTATATACATTATAGACTTATCGACTTTAGGGGTTTAGGGTGTAGACTTATAGACTTTAGGGGTTTAGGGTTTAGGGCTTTAGGGCTTTAGATTAAAATTCTCCAGAGCCCTGGAGTCCTAAACCCCCAGGGCCTCGCATGGAATCCGCCGGTTTTCAGTGTCCCAAGGCGTTCGCTACACGAACAAGCCGAGGAATTGAAGCGCACGTGGCCGGACGGGTAAATTGAGTATGAGGCTTGGGGTGTAGGGCCTAGGGTCTAGGGGTTCAGGGTTTTGGGGCTTGAGGGTTCAGGGCTGGATTAAGGGTTGAGGATCTAGGAACTTAGGATTCGCGGTCTAGGGGTCAGGGTTGAGGAGTGTTTGGTTGAGGGTTTAGTGCAGGGTTTAAGGTGTCTTTTTCCGCACTAGGCCTGGGGACTGTTCCTGGGGTTTAGGGTTTAGGGTTTAGCGTGCGAACCAATTATCATGAAAGATCATGGCAGATCGCGCCCTCCGACGCAGAGAGTTGTCCGATTCCAAGGGTTCTGCCCTGATGAGAAACTGACTGAAGGTTGAACTGCTGGTGCTGGGTTTAGGGAGCCCAATGGTGAAGAGCTTGGTCTCAACTCACTGCTGTGGGCTATCAGTCCGGCCGAGATCAGACGAGGCCCTTGCACAAGGGAGCCCAATGGCAGGTTTCCAGACCGCAGGTTGCCGCACTGGCTGAAAGCAGCTTGCCCTCCAAATCTCGACATGCGGCAGGGTCCATACTACTACTACTACTACTACTACTTCTTCTTCTGCTACTTGGACGAACGGGTGGACGTAGCAAGGAAGATTGTGGCAGCACCTAAAACTCTAAATCCTAAAACACGGCCTCTTGGAAGGGTTGCCCCGAGTACCTGATGCACCTGCGACCGCTGCGAGCCGCCTGCAGCTACTATAGAAGCCGAAGTAATTACCCATATTAGTCCTTAGGTTCCTTTTATTTACATATACTCTGTAAAGGGCCCTATTCTAACTATTAAGGCCCCTACATTTACGAATCTGCACCCGTAAACTCAATCCCTAAGCCGATCAATCATGAAAAGGAGCCAAGACTCAGCACCGGTAGCCCGAATGTACCTACGGGTTTACGGTTTAGGGTTTAGACTTTAAGATACACCCCCTGACAAGCACTCGAGCCGGAGATTTGTGAAGCGGCACTGTGCAGTCGTGTTCAGCAATAGATACCCAGGTTGCATGGACTCCATGGCGAGCGCCAGGCAAGACGTGAGGGCTTTTGTTTGGGGTTTCAGGCTTTGGATGTTCTTCGAGTTTCGGAAAAAGCAATGGGCCGTAGTCTCGCAGTCACTGAGTCGATGACGGCTCGCACATCAGAGAGCGGAGGTCAGCTGTAGAGGCTTGTTCGGGATTTAGGTTGCTTGGATTTTTCGAGCTTCAATCTGTTGAAGGATGTTTTCGAAGCATGGAAGCATGGTGTTCCACCTGGAGTGTTGGCTTTGTCAAAAAGAACCCTTGCCCTACAGAGTCTAATCATGTCGGCTTGTTTATTCCAGTGATCCGAGTACCCTATCTATAGAACCTAAGCCCTAAAAGAGGCCGTCATGCGATAAGGCAAGGAAGGGTATCATCCCGCTTTGCACAAGGACGACACGCACAACGGAGAAGTGTAGTGAGTCAAGGTCGTTAACCTAAGCCCCAAAGCCAAACTCCACGCCGTAAAGCCGAAAGCGCGAACAAACAACAGCCCTCTAAGCCCTAAGCCCCGAAACCCTAAACCTCGTCCATCCATTGCGGGCTTCGTCCTAGCTAGGTGGGAAGCAAAAAACCTGGTCCGTCTAAGCTCACTTGTCAGGACAGAGAGGCGACGTTGCAGGATAAGCTCGTGTCCATCGAAGGCTCCTGCACTTTCCCGGTTTTGATTTGTGTCATTGATGTTGCTTCCTCTAAAGGTTGGAATGAGCTCGTTAATTAATTGGTATTTCTGTCATAAGCCTTTGTTTACTACGATTCTGCTTGTTTCCTAGTACTTGCGACTCTTGGCATTGACTAGTGTGTGCTATCGCTGTCAGGTTCACAGGATTGCTCTCACTATGTTTTGACATTGTCACGAGCACGCTTGCTCTTCTGATGCTCAGTAGTGTTTGCATGATAATGCCAATACTCTTTCGGGGGTACCTTAATATAATTATAGTATGACATACCCCAAACCCCCATTCTGATTATTAAGGCCCCTATAATATGGCTTTGGTGGGTTTCCACACCTTGGGCCATGGTAAGCTTGGAAGTGTGCTCGCCAGCATGGTTTAGGTTTGGGAGTTGCATCGATCCGTCGGGAAGACGGCTATCTTCCAGGCTGGCTAGCTTGCCAAGGAAGCCTTACAGGAATCCGAATTTAAGCCGTATGCTACCCCGTCTAGAACCCTAATATACCCTAACAGTACCCCTCCTAAACCCTAAACCCTAAACCCCTAAACCCTAAACCCTAAACCTTAAACCCTAAACCCCTAAACCTCTAAACCCCTAAACCCTAAACCTTAAACCCTAAACCCTTATGCTCTTGAGGCTACAAGTCGAAGCAGAAGACGCTCAAGAAGTTTAAGCTGCTCTTGGACCAAAGACTCGCTGAGGCCGAAATTGTAAAAAAGGGGGGCCTGAATAATTAGAAGAAGGCTTTTGGGTTTATTATAATCTGCACTGTATATATATTGTAAAAAAAAGGGGGCCTGAATAATTAGAATAAGGCTTTTGGGCTTATTATAATCTGCAGTAAATATATACAGGAACCCGAATTTTGGGTTTATTATAATATGCGGTAAATATCTATACAGGACTCGAAAGACTCGTATTGCACTGCGAATTAACTGAGGCTTCTATATTCCACCGGTTTCTCCCCCTTGCTCCCTCCACGCTGGATGCATAGCCGGGCCAGTAATCCATGCGTAGTGGAGTCCCTTTGCCATCTTGGTAGTTGTGATTCGTCACATGTCATGACATTAGTTGATCTTAGCCAAGAGCTCGACAAGAAACTGGTAGTCAGTATATTAGCACAGATGGTGGATGGACATCGCGATGGAGAGAGTTGGCCCCCTCAGGGCGCGAGAGAGAGAGACAGAGGCACAGTTGGCTTCTAGGCCCTGCTAAAAGAGGTGCATTCATGACTTAGAATCTTGCATGTCTTTCTAATTTTTGCCGTGCATTCCCCTTTGGTATTTCCAGTTTTTTTCTCTCAGCCGCCTGTGCGATCCGTTGGAATGTAGCTGACACGGCAACCTTGCCTACTCCTTGCGTCTGAATCTCCAGCTTGATCACGGGCCGCCCGATGTCCTAAACCTCGGAAGTCCGATCCCATAACTGACTCCCGGGCTTGGTCCTTCACTCACAACCTTAAATCAGCCCTAAACCATAGACCCCCTAAACACCGAAGTAGCAAGCCCGGACACAGTCTGCCATGCCCGCCTTCTGCGAGTGTGTGAGCCGCAACACCGAAATCCGGGCACGAATCCCTGCATCCCTAAACCCTGAATCCTAAACCCTAAACCCTAAACCTAAACCCTAAGCCCCAAACCCTATACCAAGACCACCCAAAAGGCCACAATGCCTGGCTTTCCCTTCGTGCAGGTGTCGACTTCGCTTCAGCCCAAGGACTCGCTGATCAAGAAACTCAACGAGGCCGCTTTGCCTATGGGTAGTTGTCAAAATTATGGTCCCTTTTTGGGTACCCTAAATAATAGGTGCCGTACTATAATAAGGACCCAAAAAGGGACCATACTTTTGACAACCACCTATATGAAGGGTTTAGGGTTTAGGTTATAGTCAGCTGTCCTGGCGTGACGAGTTGCAAAAAAGGTTATAGTTTAGGGTTTCGGGTCTAGGTTATTAGTAGGTTATCGCATGTGATAGTACATGATCGATTGTCATGGTAGGCCCTATGAGCAATAACCAAAACCATTTTGGGGGGTTCCTTGTAAAACTATAGTACAATATACCCCGGTACCCTAATTATTAAAACCCTAGCTAGCAGGTAGAGGTGATCAAAATGGTAGCCATGGTACCGGAACTGAGACAGTGCGACTGTTATAAACGCTTGTTGTTTGCAGCTGTCCAGCAGACGAACCCTTACGCAGCAATATATTAATATGGGAGTTTCCGAAAATAAGGTGTACCTTATCTTGGAGTTGTAATAAGGACCCTACTATTTCGGGTACCATATATTAGGGTCCCCTAAATTCCGGAAACCCACATATCGAAACCTGCAGTATATGTCGCACGGGCTCCTGCGGCTACCTTCGAGGACGGACACAGCGCAGCATCGGTACTTTAGAGCTGGCCCCCCAGCCCATACATAGACTTACCACTCTTTCGGCATCTGCTATCTAGAGTCTAGAGCGAGATGCAATAAGTCACTATAATGTAGGGGCCTTGATAATTACCAACACTATTTTGGGGGGTTCCTTAATATTGTAATTGCAGTATAATCGGTTCCAAAACCCTATTCTACCTATTCAGGCCCCTACACCCTAAACCCTTAGAGTCGCCACAGCGAACCCTTTCAGGAACCCTTTAAAGGAAGCCCCGAAACCCTTTTCTTCTACTTAAGGCCCCTACACTACCTCTGTTTTTAAGGAAGGGTTCAAGGCGCCCGATAGCCTAAGCCTCCCCTCGCCCGGGATCACTCTGAGCAAGTCTGCAGATCTCAACGGACAGGATGCCTAAGCAAAACGGGGGTCTTAATAAGTAGATTAGGGTTCCTTAAAGGGGATACTATGAAGGTTCTATAATATAGGGGCCTTAATAATTAAGATAGGGTTTTGGGGCCCATTATACTTTATAAGTATAATAAGGAACCCTCATTAAATAGTACGTATTGGAAGCCCCTACATTCTCACTTTCAATCTTCATTTTCGGTGAGCTATGCTCAACCGATCATACGAAAGGAGATTCAGTTTTCGAGTACACAGCCAAGCCCTAAATCTAAACGGTGGCCCATGAATGACCCCAGCACCGGTCAGGACCTGAACGATCTGGAAACGGAGTTTGACCGGCAGCTCCTGGAACAGCGGCAGCTGGAGACATTCCCTGAACCTTTAACCCTCTTCAGTGTCTTTCAGGGCTTTGTGCTTGGCCTACTGTGACGCGGGCTTCTGGGAAACGCAAATTTCGACATACGGGTGTAGAACTAAGAAGCCTACAGGCATGCTGTTTGGAAGCTGGTCTGCATGACATCAGCTTACGCGCACATTGATCCGAGCTCCTTTTCATCTTGCTCAGCAAGATAGCTCCTCTCTCTCTTTCTTGTTGTCACAGCTTCCAGGCTTCAGTATTGATGCTCTAGGTGCAAGTCGTGAGCAGGAATTGCATGTGTCATGCGTTCCGACACCCTCTGAACCTGAAGTCCTGGGTTCTATCCGCCAGGAGGCTCAAATTGTCTCACGGCGCCAGAAAGCGGGCATCCTAGCCCAAGAGACGGAGGACGGAAACCAAATTTCGTGGCGATGACTCCTAGGATTGCATCCTTGCAATGCTAAGTTAGAGTTTGGGGGTTGGCCCTTCGAGTCAGTTCTGCCTTAGAATTTAAAATAGACCTATATCCATACATACATATGGCCCTCTTAGTCTTTTCCAGGGTGAGCTGATGACTTAGGGGCGCAGTGTTGTTCTCTCGACCTGCACTTCGGTGTTGAATGGTAGCTGACCTTGCAAATCTTCAGCTTAGATTGGGCTTAGCCTTTATATACATGCTGATGATCCTTGCTTGGGCCCGCGAGCTGGACCGCACTTGAAAGTGCCGGGGGGGGAATGCTTCCTTTGCAACGATCGATTCGGGTCCTCAAGGATTCGAGTATGTTTGACTCACGTAGGGACACAGAACTGGAACAGGGTTTGGGGATGGCTATGTTCTTTTCGACTCCAACTGTAAGCAGCCCCTTACAACCCTGAAGCCCGAAATCCTCCTATGATGCAAGCCCTGAAACCTGAAGGAGCTGAAGGCCCAGGTGCGCGAGAAGGAT
This sequence comes from Symbiodinium sp. CCMP2456, assembly GCA_905221635.1. Lineage (NCBI taxonomy): Eukaryota > Dinophyceae > Suessiales > Symbiodiniaceae > Symbiodinium > Symbiodinium sp. CCMP2456. Next base: position 1,896 of record CAJNDV010032262.1, on the reverse strand, counting down.
GCGCAAATCCGACGCTTTACCAGCGACGTGCACCATCTCGTCACCGAGGAGCCGGATGTGTGCTATAGCTGTCGACTGCGGAGCTTGAGACTTCGCACAAGGTTAGCCGCGTGCTGTTTAAGAGCAATGGGCCTTAGGGAGGATCTGTAAAGTTTCGGGGTAAGGGGGGTTGGCTTCAGTCCAATTGTGGTGCCAGGTTCTGGCTTAAGCTCCTGGGGACAACAAGGTCTCAGGTGGCTGTCACTTGTAGTGCACACAGATGGTCTTGGACTCTATGTTTACCTCTGGGTTCGTATGGGCAGTTATAATATGCAGATACGGGTGTATGCAAAGAACCAAAATAGATGCATGGATAGGCAGGTGCGCAAACACTATCCCATGTGCATAGTTCAGCATGCACATGCGCATACGAGGATGCCTCAGCGCACAGAGGTCGGTATACACTGATGCAGGCACACAAGCATTCATACACACATGCACAAGTACCTCGTACGTACAGGCATACACACATACATTGATTACATTACACCATTACATTAGTTACATTACAAACAAAATCCATACATACATACTTACTTACTTACGTACATACATGCGCACACATACATAAAACAACTCAAATACGAGTTCATAGAGCGGAAGTGCTCAGCACTTCAGTGCAGATTCATTTCAGCATGGGCACGCACAGCCGTGTGCACTTCCACAATGCCTTCGTGTCTGTATACATGCAGGGGCCCATGCAAGCATGCATGCATGTATGAATGCCTTTATCTATGTATGTGTCTATGTCTATGTATAGACATGTACGATACGTGCGTGTGTACGTGTGTGCCGTGGCGTTGTGATCGGGTGCTTTCTCTGTACCCTGGACTTTGATGGTTGACAGCTTGACCTTTCCGTCGCTTTGTGAGCGGTCGTTACAAGTTGCACAACTTAGGTGCCGCTTTCCGTCCGAAGACACCCGCAACTGTAGCAGGATTGCTGAGCACCCCAGCTGTTCTTACTACTGTCTTGTCTCACCCGGAAATGCCGCAATCCCTGCCAGGAGACAGATCTGTCGGTTTGGCCCCGTGAGATTCGCAGGTTACCTGGCTGGGAGCATGGTGGCGTAGTTTTTCCGTTTTGGGATTTGCAGAAGGTTCTAGCCTTCGCTCCTGATTTCGCCACGAACCCTAAACCCACCAAGCGAACCTTTGCGTCTCTAACCGCTTTGCGATAAAGCGCCCCAGCCCTCACTTCAGGATGCGAAAAAGAATCGATTGATGTAAACGATAAAGGCTACAATCCCGAAGCCTGATCTTAATTCGAAAGGCGCCCTAACACCCCCGACTCTGAACCAGCGGTCTCCAAGAACAAAATGAAAGCCGAAAGCCTATAACCCTTAAACTACTTAGAGGCCCTAAAGTAGTTCCTTTTTGGGGTTCATATATAGAATCCTATACGGTAACCCCAAAAAGGAACTACTATGGGGCCTATGGGTAAAGTCGGAAGGCTCTACCACCAGCATGTTGAGGGCGACCTACGTGGCCAAGGGCGACTGCCCCTTGAGGAGATCTGGCGTAGCATGCACGGGTTCAGGGGTGTCAGGCTAGGGGTTGCACCGTAGAACAATTTGGGGGTACTGAAGTTGTATGAGAATTGATGAGAACGGTTTTGCAGCTTGGCAAGGCTTTATTTTACGGGGACTTGCGCAATAAGGGTTTTCTATGGCTTCCTCCTTGCATTGAAGGGTCCTAGGCCTGCGAGCATTGGGCTTGTATGCAAGGCCCTGAAGCTGGCTTAGGCATCCTGGCGATATAAGGTCCCAACCAAAAGTCTCCATTGTAGTTCCTTTTTGTAGTTCCTTTTTGGGGATGCCCTTAATATAGAATTCGTTAAACCCAAAATAAGGAACTA
>CAJNDV010032261.1:12167-23549 GCA_905221635.1 Symbiodinium sp. CCMP2456 | reverse complement strand
AAACCCCAAACCCTAAACCCCGTAGCCCTAAGCTGCTGCCTGGCAACAACAATGAGGGAGCCTGTGACTTTCAGCTTGTCGCCGGCCTGGCCAGCCACGTTTAGGGTTTTGGATTAGGTTTAGGGTTTAGGGCTTAGGGTTTAGGGTTTAGGGTTTAGGGTTTAGAGTTTAGGGTTTATAGGGTTCAAGGTTCAGGATTTTCGGGGTTTAGTTTACCTTAAAGGTGGAGGCTTTTAAGACGTTGTCTGCGAGCGTGGACTTGTGGCTACGGGTTCCGTAGAAATCGATGGTTCAGGGCTGGAGAGTTGTCTTTTGTCTGTTGGGTTGGCTGAAAACCCGACAGACAACCCCCCCACAGCCCAAAAACCCTAAGATCAAATCCTTGGAGCCCGAACAAACGGGGCAGCGCAACACGGAAGCCTCAATGATTTTTTGGCGAGCGGGATCCTTTTCGGGGTCTACGTTTAGATTTCTAGGCTAAGGCTGTAGGGAGTTGCGTGGGGTTTTGGAATGTCAAACTCTTTTGGGCAGGGCTTTGTGCTGTATGGATTGCTTGGGGCTGAATCAAAAGCTTATACCGGTTTTCGGCAGCAGCTTATCAGGGCGGCCGTAGTTTGAGGCGGAGAGGTCAGTGTTCGAGGTTACGGTACACAGAGTATTGAGACTGAAATCACTACCACTGTTTCCAGTGCCATCGGCTGTGTAGGCTATACTGGCTATACTGATTACCAGTGATACTGTTGTCCTCGTTACTGTCACTATGACACTATGACTATGACGATGACCCTAATAATGACTACCCTCATTATGACTGCGACAGCAGATATAACAAAAAAAGCTGGCTATGACCTTGAATATGCCTACGACTAATAGAACTCTCGGTGGTTAACAAGTTGTACGTACACAACCCCGAGGAACCTTCAAGTGGCAACCCGGGGCCTTGCACATCTCCGTGCATTCGTCCCGAACAATCACGTCCATGGTCAGGGGCATCGAGCCTTTGGTATTGATAAACTTGCGGTCATTACCCTGGCGGTCTACAAGGCTACTGGCATGGTCATAATTTCGAGTCTCCTGTTCGTTGGTGCCGTCATACGTTGTCATTAATTACATATTTAACATTTGTGCTCTCCATTATGACGTCCGCTGCTGCTGCTGCTGCTTCTGCTGCTGCTGCTGCTGCTGCTGCTGCTGCTGCTGCTGCTGCTGCTGCTGCTAGACAACATTGCGCTACTGGTACAATAAGCTGTGGCACTGCTATCACCTGCTTTAATTTGTTGTCCTTACGACTATTACTATCAGCGTAGTATTTACGCATATATTGCCCTTCCGGACCACAAGGCTTCATGCCTGCCAGCTAGTCTAGACGGTCAGACGCTCTCTCGTTTATTCTCCGGTGCAGTCGTGACCGCAAAACCATCATCCTGACAGTAGTCATGCATCGTGATGATCATCGCCCTGAGCCAGACCAGTACTCAGTAGGACTTGCTTAACTTGGAACTCTTTGGAGGATTCCGGGTTCTATGAGGGTTCTTTGCAGATTCTGTACCACTGTAATACATAATTTGAGGAAACCGCAAACACATGCGACCTGCCTGCAGGGATTTCGTTCTCGTTCTCCTGCACAGGCACATGCAGTCAACAAGATTTCTGGTAAATCAAAGTTGGTAGGCGTTTCCCTGCACTCGACTCAGTGCGGAAGGTGCTTGGGAATGCGTGCAATATTTCGCAAGTGCCCCGTACCAGTGAAGGTGAATAGATATCCTGATTTGCGCAGCAAACCACGCATGACCCATCCGAAACGTGCTTCCCAAGCTTTGGATTTGTTTGGCCCAGTCTGGCTTATCGAGCCCGTGGTATCCTGAAAAGTTAGGCCTAGGTAGCTTGAATTCACTCGTTTCGGTCAAGACTACATTAACTTCCTTCGGCAATGACGCAAGATTCGTGAAGCAGCGCACGACATTCCGTTAAACCACTAAATCCCACAGTCTTATAAACCATAAATGAGAGCCCTGTGACCCCTAAACCCCATCATCCCCCTACAGCCGAAACCCTAAACCCTAAACCCTAAACCCTTAACCCTAATCTGCGAGCCCCAAACCATTGCTCCTGTAGCCGAATGCGCTGCCACTCCCCCCATCGCGTCGAGCGGGAGTACGGCAAGAGCTTCCAATTCCTCAGAGTCGCCGACCCGCAAATCACAACACACGCAACCCTGAACCAGAAACCCGAAAGCCTATTTAAACCATAAATGCCCTGAGCCTTAAACCGTAAACTCTAAACCATATATGCCCTGAGCCCTAAACCCTAAGCCTCTATCCCTAATTTAAACCCTCAAGCCTGAGCCAACCTCAAGCCTTAACCTTAACCTAGCTAGGCCAGCTAGGCCTTTGGAACATTTTAGGTTCTCCCTTCTAGGGCCTAAGAGAATCTTATATCTACTAATGCTTTTCAGGCCTTAAAGGGCCAACCTAGCAACCCTAAATCTTAAACTCCAGACCCTAAAACCTAATCCTCTGTGCAAGGCTACAAACCCTAAACCCTAAAACCTAAACCCTAGACCCTAATCCTCTCCGAAAGGCTACCGTTCCAACAGCTTCGAGGAACCCTGGGCACTCAGAACTCCCAGAACCAAACCTGCACCAGCAAATAAGCCTAGGGTATATACGGGTTTACTGCAGAGTTTAGGGGTTTAGGGTTTAGGGTTTATGCAGGGTTTAGGGTTAACTGTAGAGTTTAGGGGTTAAGGGTTTAGGGTTTATACAGGGTTTAGGGTTAACTGTAGAGTTTAGGGGTTCAGGGTTTAGGGTTTATACAGGGTGTAGGGTTTACTGTAGAGTTTAGGGGTTCAGGGTTTGGGGTTTATGCACGGTTTAGGGTCTAGGGTTTACCGTGGAGTTCAGGGGTTTAGGAGAGTGGTCGAGTGGTCGAGTCCTAATTGATAATCCCTCCCCTCCCTTAGCAGGGATAACAATGATCCGAACAAGCTAGTGTTAGCGAACCTAGTAGATGGTGGGTTATTGCGATGCCAAGTAACCCGGGCAGATACAGGTTTCATTTCATGAAAGGTTGGTTTGAGGGTGTGTGGTTGAGGGTTGAAGGGCCCCAAACCACCTTGCGTAGCCGAAAACAGAATCGTGGCGATAACGGATTTGCGATGGATGCAGAGAGGGCTGGCTCGTTTCTGCTTGTCGGCTCCTAAACCCTTGAAACCCTAAACCCTAGATTAACTTAGATTAGGCTTGTGTAGGTTCGGCTTTGGCCGGGCATGGCGGGGTTAGGTTAGTTTAGGCTAGGCTAGGTTAGGGCTTCGGGCTTCGGGCTTCGGGCTTCGGGTTTAGGGTTTAGGGTTTAGGGTTTAGGGTTTAGGGCAACTTAGGTTCGGATAGCAGGCTTGGTTGGGTGGTGTTGGGTCGGGCCAAGCTCTGGTGTGGCTTCGTTCAGGTTGATTTTGAGTGACCATCTTTCATCAACTTTGCTTCAGTAAAACTAAGTAACTAGGTCAAGTTAGGTCAGGCTTGGTATTATTAGTGAAGTTTGGCTCCGCATGTTTCGGCTTGGCTTCACTTCGCTCAGATAAGAAGTCTTGTTAACAGTGGTCTTTGAGCTTTCTAGTTAGTAGAGCTGGCTAAGCCTCCACCGGAAACCCACACCTACAAACTCGACGTCGAGTACTTGGAGGTTCATGGGTAGTTGTAAGTACGGTTATAAGTCCCCTAATATGGGATGTAACTATAGTTACCCCTACTTATAACCCCACTTATAACTACCCATGAACCTCCAAGCAGGACCGTGTGACCTACTTGCTCCAAGCGGCGTTTGATTTCCGCAGTGCTTGGTCGGACACAGCGCTGGCATCGTGACCTTGAACTCCTGCAAATGAGCATGACACCTCTAACCCTAAGATCCCTAAACCCTAAACCCTAAACCTCTAACCCTAAGATCCCTGAAGCATTAAAAAAAAGAGGTTTAGTTGAAGGAAACTACAGGTCGGGAATTTAGGGTATATAGGGCTTCTATAAGGCTTCCATAAGGAACATAGACCTTCTATAAGGCTCCTAGAACGGTAACTACCCACCTGGAAATGTCCTAGAAGAAGGGTACTTCTAGGGCAAACTTGTTGGTAGCTTGTGGTCTAAATAAAGCCCCACAACATCAACTCTCAGCTTTACTGACCCTACGGTGCCGAAGAACCTCCCAACACCCACTATGGAGGGCCAGACAGCTTTCAACAATCGACGCCCAGCAGTCTAAATCTAAGCCCAAGGCTCTCCGCTAGATTAGAAATAAGTGCCGAGACCCACCCTAAGCTCGAACATGCTCAGTTAACATAAGGGCCTTCAGAAATAGAGTAGGGTGTTGGGGTAATGTAGGGGCCTTAATGATTAGAATAGGGTTTTGGGCTTCTGTACGGTATACTTATATTCAGGAACCCTCCTTTCAAGTTTTATTGGTTTTGTTCTTTAGGTTTCTATATATATATATATATTACTTAGACTCAGGAACCCCATGGAGTGGCCTGAGCCTCGCGGGTTTAGGGGTCTAGGGGTTTTGGGGTTGAGGGTTTAGGGGTTTAGCGGTTTAGGGTGGATTTCGGGATTAGGGCAAGGACCCCCCAAGTGCCCTTTAATGGAGGGGTCCGTAGTTGTGGGGGTCTAAGCAGGGCGGACTGAACTGTAAGCTGCCGGCACAGGGCGAATGCACAGGGGCCTGAATAATTAGAACTGGGATTTTGTTTTGTAATACGATATGCTTACATATTCAGGACCCCTTAATTTAACAGTTTTCAGGCTGCAGATCATATGTGGAGTAAAGGAAGTAATCTAGATACTTTAGAACGGGGGAATAAACAAACTACAAATGGTTTTGTAGTCAGTCCCTTGTTCTCAAACGGTAATTTTTCTGGTTCACAGCAAAACAGCAAAACACGCTTCTTGTGCCACGTCCTCGAAACCCTGTAAGCCCAAACAGCTATAGAACAGCATGAAAAGCTCAACTCAACCCTAGACCCTCCGTGTCTTACAGAAAACTAGGAAGCCGCCAGCCCACCCACCCTCCCGTCCCTTCGCTTGCCCCCCAGTTTGCCCCTCCCCCTCCCCGCTTCACCAGGCCTGCTTGATTCCACTGACCTGACCGAGACGAAGCGCTCTGTTGAGAATGAGGACTGGTTCAGGGCTTCGTGGCCAAGTGGATTCTCTAAGGTCAAGGGCAGGTTAAGGGCTGTAAGCTAAGGTTTCGGGTCGTAGGTTTGTTAGGATTAGGGTTTAGGGTTTGTTAGGATTTGGGTTGAGGTTGTAAGATAGGGCTTATGTGTTCGAGCCTGTGTTTCCAAACCTTAAGCCCTTACAAACAGCCCTAAACCCTAAACCCTAAACCCAAATCCCGCAACCTTGGCTTACAGCCCTTAACCTTACCTAGAGTCTCCATTGTACCTTTTAGGATCCTTAACATAGGGTGTAGGGGTATAGAGTTCGAGCCGCAGGGCCTTAGGGCCGCAGTCGCCAGACCGTGATGAGTGGTTCCCTTCTGCCCCCTGCTGTGCCCAAAACGCCCGAGAGGCCTCATCCCCCAACCCTACTTGGAGGTTCATGGGTAGCTGTATGTGGGGTTATAGGTCCCCTAACATGGGTCATAACTAATAGTTACCCTACTTATAACTCCACTTATAATTGCCAATGACCCTCCAAGTAAGCCCGAAGCCCAAAGCGCTGAGGCCGCAAAAGACCCACGATCTCACGCCTTGTCACAAACCATGCACCAGGGTTGTTCTCCTAAATCAGGGCCCCCTGCCTCAGGCCCCCAAAATACTACGGCACCCTTCTAAAAAGGGAGCCTACTGCAAAAAGGACACGGACTCTAATTCCCTAAACCCTAAACCCAAACCCCTAAACCCTGAACCCTAAACCCTAAACCCTAAACCAAAAACCCTAATGTAGAGAACTACCCCACAACTCCGAAGCCCAAACCCGCCTCTCGCTTGCACTCGCCGCACTGCCACGAAGCGACCAGCAGCTCGGGCTTGATATCCTAGGCTAGGGTTTAGGGTGTAGGGTTTACGGTTTAGGGCTTAGGGTTTAGGGTTTAGGGTTTAGCGTTGTTAGGGATCTATATAAGGATTCCTCTAAGGAATACTGATACTTGCTTCAGGGTTATATTACTATAAAGGCTTACACGGGTTTCGGCTGCAGGGCTTTATGAATCATGGTGTAACGTTTAGTGGTTTTGGCTGCAGGGCGTAGCGTTTAGCAAGGATTTTGCCAGTAGCTTTCATCGGCTTCCGGGCTATGTTCAATGCTTTCAAGTCGTTTTAGGGTTTGGGGCTTAGTGTTTTTGCTCACGTCTTGGAGGGTTGAGGATACCGCCGGCAAACTATGATGAAGCCAGTACCCACTGAAACAATGTGCCTGGCGGAAGACACGTGCAATTCCCCGTTGCAAGAAACATTGGCTTACCTGTAAGTTTTTCCGATGAGCCCTCAACCCTCTGTGATCATGCCGGAATTGGAGACCACGGACTTCGAGAGCTTTGCGAGGTCGACAGACCATGTCCCAGCGAACAAGAGGACCTTCAGGTCAGTTCGGAAGCTTCAAGCGGAGGTCCAGCACCTGCGCGACAATACTGCTCTCCAGGTGCTCAGCGTCGTCGATGGAAAGGGTCTTTAAGGTAGAGGGTTTAGGGTTTAGGGCTTTAGGGTGTAAGGCAAAGGGTTTAGGGTTTGGGTTTTAGGGGTTGAGAGGTTGAGGGTTTAAAGTTTTCAGATTGAGGGTGAGTAGAAGATTGATGGCTAGTTCGGGGTGGTTAAGCATATAGGCTTGGGAATAACGACCGCTTTTTTCGGGGGCTACAAGGCCTAGGGTTAAGGTTCGGGTTTAGAGGGGATCTTTGGAATCGCAGTCTTTGAAACCCGACATTAAGGGAAACTAAAGGGGGGAGCATAGGGTAAAAAGGGCTTCTATAAGGCTTCTATGAGGTATATAGACCTTCTATAAGGCTCCTATGACGGCAACTACTTACCTGAAAATGTCCTAGATTCCATTTCCGAAGAGAAGATGGGAGTCCTAACATGACCTGTGCCTCTGGGGACTGCTGCAGGGCGCGGTACTTGAAGGATCCGGGGGACCTGGTAACTAGGGTTGTTAAGCAAGGTGGCTCGATTTCTACATACTTACAGCTATCCCGAACTTATAACCTTCCACTGACGAAGTCCCATGATCCACCAAGTACCTCCAAGAACAAACCCGCGTGTCATCACCTTCCTGATGGTTGGAGGGCCCAGGAACGTCGATCAGAAGGATGGTTCTAAACAGTAAACCCTAAACTGAACAGTATATAAACCCTAACTCTAAACCCTAAACCCTTCTGATTCAAGACAGAACCCTAAAGACCCTAAAGCCTGTATCCATTGTACCTAGGCCCTAAACCGTAGACACTAAAAACCCTAAACCCCTAAACCCTAAACCTGAAAGTGACCACTCAAGCGTGTATCCATTGTAACGCTACCCCAAACCCTAAACCCCTAAACCCACAAATTAAGCCCTAAACCCTAAAGCCTACATGAAAACAGGGATTGAACAGACTTCCGACTTTCCTGGGATGGGGCGTAGCGAGCAGGGCTTGGAGGAGCCTGGTTCCTGCAGCCTCTGCATCTTTAGGGATTTAGGGTTAGGGTCTTAATGCTTTAGGGGTTTAGGGTTTAGGGTTGATGGAAACAGTTGGTGCAAGGGTTTGAAGTAGAACAGAGTGGAGATTATTGTCAAACTTTTTAGAATACTAGGGAATGGTATTGGCAATTCGTCACTATTATGCAGCTACTGAATAGCATCGTTACGGCAGCAGTACTACTGTTAGCTGTGCAGCTGCCAGCTTCCAAATTTGTTTCGCCATGTCCAACACTTGGACATGCTAAGTTGAATTCCTTCGGAAACTGGAAGGTGTTGTCTACAAGGTTGACTGTGGCTAATTAAGATCCACTAGCCTCTGAATCGGGCTAACTATACCACGCAAGGATTGACAGGCTTGGCATTGCTTACTGTTCGTGTCATCGTCGTCAAGCTTGTGCTAAACAAGCTTCTAGGAGGATTCTCAACGCTGCAGGTGGTTTACACAAGTGGCATTGCTAGCGCTATGCCGACGATCCACGTCAGTACTCTGATATTCGGCCGGGTAGCCATCGCTTGTAAGTTGCAGTATGTTCTGATTGTGTCTTGTCGCAGTGACAGTTACTGGCAGAACCTGTGTTCATGTTAGCCTACAGCTCTTGCCAGCATGCATTCAGAGTGACAAGGCGGGAAATCGTGAACCGCTTCTAGAAACGATGCTTCTGGTGATGAAAAACCTCTCGAGGACGATATGCACGAAGTCTCCTGCTGGATGTTCAATAATGTTCGGCGCCTTAGCCGCCTTCTGTAGTAAGTATGGTATGATTACCTAGGGAATCTAGGGACTCTAAGGGGGTACTTTCCCTGGGGCAAAACTGAATAAGATGGTTTTTATAATAGTTATGATGGTTAGATGCCCGCGCAGCAAGCAGTCTTTTCATTGTACCGATCAGTTGGGACGAGCGTCAGTGGTGCGAGTGACGGTGCCGCAGATGGTCACCAGCCTGGACACGACGGATCCAGCAAGGGGTGAAGAAGCACTGTTTAGGGTTTAGGGCTACGGGTTAAAATTCTAGCATCCGACATCATCCCCATATTCTGGCTGGTTGGTTAGCAGGTTGCATAGGAAATCACCCGACATGCCCCACAACCTCTCCCTGCCCTTACACCTACACGAACACACACACACACACACACACGAACACGCATTTTGATCTTGCTCTCTCTCTCTCTCTCTCGCTCAACACTTGATGACTTGTATATACATATCTGTATCTCACACACTTATACCGAAGCATACACATACAATGTGCACATACATGTGCATACACATATAGACATATAAACATATGTATATATGAACTATATATAAACACTAAAAGATAAAACAACAAAACAACAATAAGCATAACATATCATATATATATATATATATGTATATGCGTGTGTGTGTGTGTGTCTGTATCGATCGATCGACGAACACATCTTCGAAACTTCGGCTCGGTCTGGAGACACAAGGGCATGGGCTAGGGTTTAGGGTTTAGGGTCTAGGGTTTGGGGTTGAAACACCTTGTTGATCTGTTGACCTTCTTGCTATACGGAGCTCGAGGTCACAATAGGTTCCCTGAAAGCTGACATGGTCAAGGGAAGTTACTACAAGATGGGCTGTCAACAGGGACAACAAACTCGACCCTCCCAGCACGACATACTAGTACATCCGTACCATTCAGACAAGGAGCCGCCCAAAAATAGTATAGGCAATTATTCAGATCAGTATTCCGACCACCATATATGAGTCCCCTGAACCCTAAACCCGAAGCCCTCAACCCTAAACCCTAACCCTAAACCCCAAGCCCTAAACCTAAACCCTAAACCCCCCTTCCCAAAAAAACACCAACAAAAAACAACAAAATACAAACCATGAGGCCCGGCCTTCCTAGAGTCTCGGTGCGGAGGTCCCGGATTCCAGTGAATTGGTCAGTTCCGCTGTCGCAGAAGGCCACGACGTACTTGAGCCTTGGGATTCACAAAAAATAATCCCACAAAGTAGTATTGGTATTTATATAGGCGTCTATAGTAAGATTTGGGGTTTGGGTTCAGTTACGTTTTCCTTTGAAGGGTCTTCGAAAGATCTTTGATGCTTCGAGAGCCAGGGTTTGGAAATCAAAACTTACTTTCGCTGGTAAGAGTGTTATAACCTTAACGGTCCAAGTACCTATTATTTAAGGGCTTCGGGGCCTTTTGGGGTACATAAAACCACAAATAAGGACTACTTGGACCCTTAGGGTAAGGATCCACAGATAAGATTAGTATGTTTACTATAGTTAAAACCAACCAATATTAGCGGACTTAAAACCCTACTTAGAACTACCAATGAACCTCCAAGTAAGGATCCACAGATAAGATTTTAGGACACAAGATGCGCCAAGCAGTGGATCTCCGGGCCTAGGGATTAGAGGCAGGTCTCTATCATGCAGCTTAATGCAGGAGCCTCAATCATCAGAATAGGGTTTGGGGGGTTCCTTTAAAGGTTCCTTAAAGGGTTCTATAAGGAATCTACTATACGGGTTTAGGGTTCAGGGGCCTAAAAAATTAGAATAGGGTTTGGGGGTCCATTATACTCTCTTGATAAAAAGGAACCCCCCAAAAGACTGTAGGTGATTATTTTAGGCCCCTACATTATGGGCTTCAGGGGTTTGAGCCGAGGATATTCCTGCACCCCAAAATATCCTCCTTTTGGGAGACTTCTTATTGAACGGTTTTAGAGTTTAGGGTTTAGGGTTTAGGGAAATCGTAATGGGGAGCCCGAACAAGGAAGGTCTTGAAGTTATGGAATGAAAGTCCCCTCCGGGAGTCATTCAAAAGCACATGAGGGCTGTAGGATGACATGAGAATCCGCGTCTCGACTTGATCCCAAGGACAACCGGAAACCCAGGATCCATAGATATCACTCACGGGCTCTTATGAACTTATGAACCCTTTACCTAGGACACTGTGCATGTCATGTACTACAAGCATTCCTGCGAGAAGAACTGCCAAGGAGCTCATCCACCTTCGCTACCTGGCAAGCTCTAAAGTCAGTCAAAGGCTCCTTCTTATCCAGTAGTGCAGGATGGTGGCGCATGTGATGACGATGATGATGATGGTGATGATGATGATTCGGGGATGGTGGCGATGATTTTGTTGACCCAGATGCGGCTGCCTCTGACTATGGTGATGACTATGTTGACAATGTTGATGATACTGGAATTTTTTTTGTCTTGTCGGGGCCAAACACCATGCCCACTAGCTGCTCGCGGGCTTCAGTTGCTTCATGATTCGCGTCAGCTTTGCTGAGTGTGGCACTCCTGGAACAGAACCTTGCTGCTTGCCAGGCAGCATAGAAACGAGACAGCAGCCCGAGGGTATGCAGCATAACAAAGCAAAATTCACCCTATCGCTGAACGCGCGCTAAACGGTTCCGGGCTTCAACGGTTTGGGTTTCGGAGCCCTAAACAGCAGGAGCAGCAGAAGTCTCAGCGATGGACGCAGCGGCAGCAGAAATACTAGAAGTAGTTGCGCTGGAAAAGGCAGCAGCAGCAGCAGCAAAAGTAGACCCTAAACATCCCTAAACTCTAAACCCTGAACCCTAAACCCTAAACCCTGAGCCCTAAATAACCCTAAACCCTGAACCCTAAACCTTAAACCTTAAACCCTAAACCCTAAACCCTGAAGCCTAAACCCGGAGCCCTAAATAACCCCAAACCCTGAACCCCAAACCCTAAACCCTGACTGTAAACCCTGA
>CAJNDV010032260.1:7951-31843 GCA_905221635.1 Symbiodinium sp. CCMP2456 | reverse complement strand
AAACCCTAAATCCTACTAAACCCTAAACCCTAAATCCTATAAACCCTAAATCCTACTAAACCCTAAACCTTAAATCACAACCTACAGCCATGAAGCCTAGAGCTCTGAATCCGAAGCTGGCAATGCATGGACGGCGGCTTGCAGATACGGTTTAGAGTTTAGGGTTTAGGGTTTAGGGTTTAGGGTTTAGGGTTTAGAGTTTAGGGTTTAGGGTTTAGGGTTTTCGACGGTACAAGGTTGATTCTTCGGGTGTTCGCGACTACCCTAAGTTTGAGCCCAAGCCGTAAAGCCTAAGCTCTATAAACCATAAAGCACACCCAAGGAAGACACTCTAGGTAAACTGCGAATGAAAACTGATAAAGCAGAGGAAGGGCAGTTTGTTGTCCACTGCAATGAAATTCTACCTTGCACCTTAGTGTTTGATTCGACAGCTGCCCCAAAATCAATGCTCTACGGCAATAAGATACTCTAGCTGAGCTCTCAGCATTCAACCTCACGCAACGCCTTAAACCCCCAAGCCTTAAGCCCTGAAGCCATACGGCAATAAGATACTCTAGCTTAGCTCTCAGCATTCAACCTCACGCAACGCCTTAAACCCCAAGAATTAAGCCCTGAAGCCAAGCAACCGAGGAAGCGCATTGCGGCCACCCACTCGGTGGAGATCACTGAGACTGGCCAGGTCGTTGAACGGAAGCCGCTCCTGCTCGTTTTTGTTTTTTAGGGTGTTTAGGGGTTCAGGGTTTGGGGGTTGGGGTTCTGGGTTTAGGGGTGTAGGGTTTGTGATTTTTTCATTTATTCGAGGAAGATCCCAACGGGTTATCAACAAAAGTATGGGCTGTACTCATGGTCCCTGGTGCTTATATTTGCATGGAGGTTTCTGTTTCTCTTGTGTTACAGCTTCACTGGTTTTACATTCGTTGGGGTTTCGGGTTACGTGATTTGGGGTTACCCGGTTTGGGGGCTTTTATTCGATTTTGGCTAAACCCCAACCCCTGAACCCTCAACCCTAAATCTTAAACCCCGAGAGGAGTCTGGCGTTTAGCTCCAGGCTGTGAGGGTTCAGGGTGTGCGGTTTCGGGTTTGGGGCTTGCTGGGAGCGGGGGGTTTGGGGTTTAGTGTTTAGGGCTTTGAGTTTTGGGGGAGGGGTGGGAGGTCTGGTTTTGGAATTTCAGGATCTAGGGTTTATAAGGGTTTACGGTTCTGGGATTCAGGGTTTCGAGGTTGAAGGCTGTCGGGGGTTTGCCTTTTTGTCACTTTGGGGCTCGTGGGGTCGTGGGTTCAAGGGTGTTGGGCTGTGGGGCTTAGGGTGTAGGATTTAGGGTTTAGGATGGGATCGAGGGTCCAGCTTTGAGTTGCGCCTCATCCAATTCCTAATTAACCTCTACCTTAGAACCTACTTGTTTTGTCGGGTCCCTATAAATTCCATATTATTATGTATAGTAAGCAACTGCAGAAAGGTAGGTTTGGGTAGGCTGGTAGGTTAAAGTAGACAGAAGCTCCCGGCCCTAGGCCTCTTCCTGTGCTGTAAAGCTCCCCAGACCCAGTCTCTGCAATTGTGCAGCAGAGTCTCCAAACTAGGGTTTGGGGTTTAGGGTTTGGGGTTTGGGGTTTAGGGTTTAGGGTTTAGGGTTTAGGGTTTAGCGTTTAGGGTTTCAAACCTTCAGCCCTGCAACCAATCCAAGTCACCAAAAACAAGGTGTAGAACGCCATGTAGGCCTTTTAAAACATAAGTATCCTGCACCTTAGAAACAGGCCTTACCAAGCCCCGATAGAAAAAGCATCCGGTCAATCTGACAAGCTCAAACCTCCTTTACCCGGCCAACCCAGGTCTGGAAATCCCAAAAGCCTCAACCCAGGGTTCAGGGAATTTAGGGCTTAGGACCCTCCATCCCGAACTGACCTACTACCTAAGCCCTAAACCCTAAACCCTAGACCCTAAACCCTAAACCCTAAACCCTAGACCCTAGACCCTAAACCCTAAACCCCACCACCGACCCCCCGAATACTCGCACAAAAAGCAAACAACAAGACCACCACCGCATAACACTAGGAAGCCCAAAACCCACTTAAGACTCATGTAAATCCCACCGAGCCGAAACGCGCTGAAAAGGACCCCTTATGGGGATCTCCTCGCGGGAATCATGGGCAGGCATATGGGCCAGGACCCGAGTCTGTGGCTATATCATTCGGCCCGCAGCTTCAAGTAATATAGGGGCCTTAATACCTAGATTATTTTGGTGGGCTCCTTATTATAGGTATGGCATAACATCGCGCAACACCCTATTAAAACTCTTAAGGGCCTTCTCTAAACCTAAACCCTAAACACTAAACCCTAAACCCTATATTCCTAAACCCTAACCCCTAACCCCTAAGCCCTAAACACATGAAGACTTCGGAGGATGGGTTGAGGACTCTCCCAAGCTCGGCCAGGGTGTAGGGGCCTTACGGGTTTAGGGTTTTAGGGTTTTAGGGTTTAGGGTTTAGGGTTTAGGGTTTAGGGTTTAGGGTTTAGGGTTTTAGGGTTTAGGGTTTTGCGGGGTTCCTGATGATAGTTATAGTATAGTAGACCCCAAGCTGCTGCAGAGGGATGTCAGATCGCGCCTGCGTGAACGAGGCGACTGGTGCAGATTGGAGAAGTGGGAAGCCGGACCTAGGATTAGGTTTACCTATAGTCTCCATTGTAGTTCCTTTTTGGGGGGTACCTTATAGGATCCTAAATATATAATTGGTTAACCAGCAAAAAAGGAACTGCAATGGAGACTATAGGTAGGATCTAGGGCTTGAGTTTACATGGAGGTTTTAAGGCTGTGGGTTGAGCCAGTAGGCAGTTTAGACGCAGGCCCTGCTACACTGACCAGTCTCTCCTCAACACTGTATGTACTATCGGGGTAGCCCTGAACTTTAAATTCAAATCCTAAGACCCTATACCCAACAGCTACTGTACCAAATGCAAGTTCTGGGGAACTGATTTGAAAGATGGTTCCTGCCTATGAAAGAGATTCGGGCGTAGGGTTTAGGATTTCAAGTTTGTCGGGTTTAGGTCATCGATTTTAAGGCTCATGGTGAGGATTTCCAAGCCGCGAAGTTTTCTTCTTTGGGCAACCAAACACCCCCCGTTCCAAAAAAAAAACAGCATCTCAGCCCTCAGCCCTGAACCCTACGAGCCCTAAACGCAAGAAAACCCTACCAGGTTTTAGGGTTTAGGGCTTTAGGGTTCTAGGGTTTGGGGTTTTGGGTTTTTGGTCCAAGAATCCAAAACCTCCCGCAAGTTGACGACTGAAAGGCTGGATTCGACTTGAGGCTTCCGGTCTAGGGATCCAGGGTTTCACTTTTAGGGTTTAGGGTTTAGGGTTTCGGGCTTAGGGTTTAGGGTTTTGGTAGTTAGGTCTTTAGGGTTTTAGGGTTTAGGGTCTAGGGTATTAGGGTTTAGGGTTTAGGGTTTAGGGTTTAGGGTTTAGGGTATTAGGGTTAGGGTTGAGGGTTTAGTGAAGTTTAGGGTTTAGGGGGATGTCCTTACATTCACCCCAAACCCCAAACCCTCAACACAAAGAACAAGGCACCCTAAATCAACCCCCCCAAAAACCCTCACCCCAAACCCTAAACTCCAACACCCTAAGCCCTAAACCCTAAAACCCTAAAGGCCTAACTCCCTAAACCCTAAACTCTAACACCCTATAGGAAGCCCTAAACCCTCAAACCCTAAAGCCCTAACACCCGAAAGCCCTAAACCCAAAAGCCCTACAGCCCCAACTCCCTAAACCCTAAACCCTAAACCCTAAAGCCTAAACCCTAAACCCTAAACCCTAAACCCAAAAGCCCTACAGCCCCAACTCCCTAAACCCTAAACCCTAAAGCCCTAAAGCCTAAACCCTAAACCCTAAACCCTAAACCCTAAACCCTAAACCCTAAAGCCCTAAAGCCCTAACTCTGTAAAATTTCCCAGGCCTGAATCTGCCAATCGGTGGCGCCGGCAATCCCTCGCCCCTGAGGCCGGCAGTGGGTTTCAAAAGCGGGCGCGGAGTGTGGGTTTAAGGTTTAGGGTTTAGGGTTTAGGGTTTAGGGTTTAGGGTTTGCAGGGTTGAGGGTTCCTGGAAGGGTTTCTGTGGAGTTTAGGTTCTGAGGTTTGGGGGCTTTTGGTTTTTGGGGTTAAAGGCACTTGAGATGTAGGTTTCATGGCTTTGCGGTTTCAGGGCTGAGGGGTTTACGGGTTTGGGTTCGGGACTTTGAGGGTTTA
Source organism: Symbiodinium sp. CCMP2456 (assembly GCA_905221635.1). Lineage (NCBI taxonomy): Eukaryota > Dinophyceae > Suessiales > Symbiodiniaceae > Symbiodinium > Symbiodinium sp. CCMP2456. The sequence continues at coordinate 27,609 of CAJNDV010032260.1, read as the reverse complement.
GGGGCTTCGGGATTACACGGCTTGGGTTCAGATTTTACAGATCTGCTTTGGGTTGATAGGATTTAGGGTTTAGGAATTAGGGTTTAGGGTTTAGTTCGCATTGGGTTTATAGGATTTAGGGGCTTATAGGGTCTGGGATGAAGGATTAGGGCGTTTAAAGTTTCGCCTCCAACCTTTTCAACTCGCCAATCGCTTAGAAGTTCAGTTCAACCAAGCACTCAAAAGTAGACTTGGGCCTTTAGCCCCAAACCTTCAACCCTAAACCCTACAAAACAAACCTCACGACCAAACTCCAAGCACCAAGTCCTAAACCCTATACGGGTAGTTCTCTAAATTAGGGTCCCTTCTAGGGTACCTTTTTATAAGGGTGCCGGACTATATAAAGGGACCCAATTTAGAGAACTATATACCCTAGCCCAAAGCCTCCGACCCCTAAGCTTCACTTCCTAAGCTCCACCCTAAACCCTAAACCCCTAAACCATCCTACACCGAGATCCTAAACCCTAAACCCCAAACCCTACACCCCTAAACCCCTAAACCCCTAAACCCTAGACCCTAAACCCTAAACCATCCTACACCCTAGACCCTAAACCCTAAACCCTGAACCATCCTACACCCTAGACCCTAAACCCTAAACCATCCTACACCCTAGACCCTAAACCCTAAACCATCCTACACCCTAGACCCTAAACCCTAAACCCCAAACCCTACACCCCTAAACTCTACCCTCGTCTGGTATCTCTGAGCTCCTTGAAACCCAGCATCCCAGGCCCTGCACCTACCTGATTGCAGGAATTCAGGGTTCAGGGTTCAGGGGCTCAGGGTTTAGGGTTTAGGGGTCTGGGGCTGAGGGCTTAGGGTTCAGAGGTTTTTGGTTTACGGTTTAGGGGTCTGGGGCTTCGGGTTTCAGGGGTTTAGGGTTTAGTGTTCAGGGGTCTGGGGCTTAGGGACTAGGAGTTTCGGCCTCAGGGTTTGACTGGCTCACTTTTAGCCGTGTCCGAATGTAGGTCGGGTGTTTGGGGGGGTGTTCAACTGTATTCTGATGCTGATGATGCCATAATGCCAAGATGCTCGGCTCAAATGACTTTCGACCTACATTCGGACACGGCTAAAAGTGAGCCAGTTGAGGGGGATTCGCGGCTCTGGAGTTTACACACTGCCAAAGAAGCCTCTTGGTTAGGGTTGGAGCCATGGACCATTCCGTAAACAACGCTCACGCCCCATGTCTCCAATTGGAACGGCAGGTTGGGCAGGCTGACAGACTCCGGCGTAACTTCTCTGAGCTATGCGCATGACAATGCAAGCACGCTGCGGATGTTTTGTCACCTGTTCCTGGGCTTACTTCATCTGCGGCCTAGAGTACAACTTCGCCACCCGAGAACACCCTTGTTGGGCAAGGACCACAGTGCACACACGCAGCAGAACGTCGAGGAGGTCTTGCGCAAGCGAAGAGGGACGCAGGTATGCAGTAGACACTTCGTCTCGCGAGTGCCCATGTCTAGGGCATATTCAGGTGGGTAGGGTTTAGGGTTTAGGGTTTAGGGGTTTAGGGTTTAGGGTTTAGGGTTTAGGGTTTAAGGTCTATATACCTTCTAGAAGCCTTATAGAAGCCCTATATACCCTAAACTCCCCACCTGTAGTTTCCTTTAACCATGGTGTCGCAGCAGCTGCACCGCAAGCTTGACAGCCAATCCGATCGAGAGGCGGCCTGAAGCCTGTCCCGATTGTTCAGGCAATCTGAAGGGTTTAGGGTTTAGGGTGTAGGGTTTAGGGTTTAGAGCTTTGGGTTTAGGGTTTAGGGTTTAGGGTTTAGGGTCAGGGAGTCTAATTAGGATTTTGGGTCAGTTGCGACAGTAAGGCACGCATATGATCTCACCACGCGTCCCTGCTACGTTAACTTTTATATCAGGTTCCTTAACAGGAACCGTAAACCCTACACCACAAAGCTACACAGCTCTCATGGAGCTCGGCAAAACTCCTGGTCCTAGGTACAAACCCCGTACAGAACCCACTTAAACACTGACAACACTCTCATCGAACTTCAAAAACGCCCGTACAAAGCCCTCATGGAACCTCAAATCCTAAACCCTAAACCCTACACCCTAAACCCTAACCCTAAACCCTAAACCTAAACCCTAAGCCCTCCTTATAGAAAACCCGACCAAGTCCGCAACTTCCCGCACCTCGCAGTTCGAGCTGCATGGTCGGCTTCCATGGCAACGTCCTCTCAAGGACCGACCCAAGAGGATCATAGTTCAACTAGGTAGGCTTTTTGGTTTAGGGTTTAGAGTGTAGGGTTTAGGGTTTAGGGCTTGAAGTTTAGGGTTTAGGTTTTGGGATTAGGTTTAGGCTTTAGGGTTTCGGTCAGTTTAGGTGTTGGGCTTGAGAGGACAGCGGGCCAACCTAATCAAGGGGCTCGGCGTTTAATGGTTTGGAGTTTGCAGGTTTAGGATTTGAGGGTTCCAGGGTGCGGGTCCCGTGGGTTTTAGGATTTTCGCATTCCGTTTTTAGGGCTTAGCGGTTTTAGTGTTAAAGGGCTTATATAATATCGGATTCAGAGGTTCAGGGCCTGTACTTTGGGCTAAGACGCGGAGAAGTTGCTTGATTAAAGCCCTTCAGCTCAAAGCCTAAACTTTAAACCTAAACCCTAAACACTACGTCCCTAGTGGACTTTTCGTCTGGGGACGAGTCTTGCAGTCGGAAAAAGGAGTTCAAAAAAAACCTAGGTTGCCATGAAGTTTCCACACCACCCAACCCTTCAATCAGAAGGCGGATGCCTTGACAGTTTGAGGCATCCCCCCTGCTGAAGATGGAGGGGCCGAGTCGGTGATCTTTCTGTGCCTTCCTTGGAGGTTCATGGGTAGTTAGAAGTAGGGTCATAATTAAGGTAACTGTAGTTATAACCTATATTAAGGGACTTATATAATCCTAATTGTCATTACCCATGAAGCTCCAAGTAGGGTTTAGAGTTTAGAGTTTTGAGATCCTGGCTTCGGTTCTCATGTCATGTCGGCTCGCATGGAAGAGCCGAGAAGGGACTCTGATGACAGCAGAAACGGGCAGGCAAGCAGCAGCCTAGGGAAACGCGCTTAGGGCTTAATATAGGGGCCTTAATAATCAACTATATTATTTGGGGGGCTCCTCATTATCATTATAGTATAATATGCCCCAAAACTCTATTCCAATTATTAAGGTATTAAGGCCTCTACATTAGGGTTAGGGTAGACTAGGGACTGAGTACGTAACCTTTAACCTTTTGAGCTCATAGAACCCCATTAGAGTTCAAAAGGATAACCTTTTTTGGGTTAGGGTACTCAGCCCCAAGCCAAGGTAAACTGGCTACTGTTAGCAAAATAAGACTGCTGTGCGTCCGTAAAGAATTCCAACGTCGTGGGTCAAGGTTCGTCAGGGACCTAAACCATTCCCTGTAGCAACTCGGTATGTGGCATTGTTGCTGGGTCGGAAATTCCACAGACTGGCTTCTGCGAGTCTCGGGGTAGAACCAGTAGGGAGCAGGATTCTGGAAAAGCCCCGAACTCAAGCTCAAGCCCCTACGAAAGCACCTGGCGTCTGAGACGATGACCCACACTCGGCACGGCGCCTTCCATTGTAGACTGGATCGTGCCTCCCTCTCTGCCTACAGGCCACTACGACGGCATTATCATGTAAACGGGGCGACCTCCCCTTTTTGGGCTTGGCACTGATGCGCATATGGGGATTTCCGAAAATAGGGGACCCTAATATAGTACCCTAAATAAAAGGATTTGTATTATAAGGACCCCAAAATAAGGTACCTTATTTTCGGAAACTCCTACATGTGTTAATGATAGCGAAGCCATGGAGCTCTTCCTGGCCAAGTGGATGGTGGCCAAGAAGGCCCCGCATAGTTTGGGCAACTGGGACGAGACACTGGCGCTTGCCCTGCTGAGACCTGGCGAGGTGCATGGCAATGAAGCAACAAAGCAAGAAAGAGTGAGAGCAGGGCTCGATCCCGGCGATCTCGAAGTCGAAGTCGAAACGCGAATGCCCGGAGTTTGGGGCGGAGGGCATGAGTGCCAGGGCGATGGGTGGAGAGGTCGTGGGCATGCAAGGGGTCGCCGCGCCAAACGGCACGGCACGCCTTGACGGGCCGAAGCGGGCCTTGGCACTGCGCACGCATGTGGCGCATCGGCAGTTGCGTCTTGAGCAACTGTCATGTTGCAGCTGCCAGCAACAAACCGTGCCGGGACACTTCTTCCGCCTCGGCTTAAAAGGCTAACCTTTTTGGGGTCAGGGTACTCAGGCCCTGAGAAGAAGCATTGGGCCAATTTGGCGGAGGGTTCTAGAAGCTCACTCCTCAGCTGTTCATGGGAACCGTTGGAATGTCTAGTCCTAAGCCCTGAACCCTTAAACCCCAAAACCCCAAAACCCTGACCCCCCTAAAACCTAAAAACCCTGAACCCTCAAACCCTAAAAAACCCTAAAACCCCAAAACCTTGACCCCCTAAAACCTGAAAACCCTAGAACCCTAAAACCCCAAAACCTTGACCCCCTAAAACCTGAAAGCCCTAGAACCCTAGACCCTAAACCCTAAAAAACCCTGAACCCTAAACCCTAAACCGTGGCTCTCCGTCTCTCCGGAAACTTGCCCCCCCCCCCGCCCCCGGAGGAGTGGTCCGCAGACCCCGACACTTTCCACTTGGAGGCACCGGAGTTCCTGAGCCCTTAATCTCAATATAATGATGGTATCATGGTAATAGAATGTTAATGTAGTAATACATGGTATAAGAGCAATCTTAATATAATGGTATGTATAATGGTAGTAAAACACGAGTACAATCATACATGCTAAAATAGTACTATAATGGGAAGATATAAGAAAGATATAGTAGCAATACGAGGTTTGGTCCAGTAGATCGTAGGGTTTGAAGCTTAGGAGTTTGGGGTTGGGTTCTAGATGTGCTGGGTTCGTGTAAAGGAGCTTAGCGTAAGTCACTAGTCACCATAGTAAGCAACCAGCTTATTTACTGCAGATCCTTAGTCTCGTAATCTCAAGCTAAGAAGCTTAACGAGAACCCTGTGTTGGGTCTATGTTTCTAGGTTGACGGTTGAGAGTTCAGGGGCTGCGGCGAAAGAACAAAAACCTATGTGTTGAGGCTGACAGGTCCTGTACACATGACCCTATCTAGAAGTTACTTACTAAGCCCCCTTTATCCTTCAAGCAACCTTTGAAGTCTTATAGAACCCCATAGAATCCTGATAGAACCCTACCGCGCACACCAGCTGCCAAGATCATCGTACCTTGCTCAGCTCAGAAGGGAGCGCTCCTTTCCGCACAGGGTTCTACTTGGAGGTTCATGGGTAGCTATAATGGGGGTTATAAGTACGGTAAGTATAGTGTATACCATATTAGGGACTTATAACCCCACTTATAACTACCCATGAATCCCCAAGTATAAGATCTAAACCAAAGAGCACTTCTGTAAGCGTTCCACATAGGGCTTTTAGACGGTGTCTAGGGTTTTGGACGGTTCGTGATTGAGCTCACGACAAGAGGGGCAATATAGGGGAATTACCCATGATATTGTGAGGGCTCCTGATTATATTTATCGTACAATATACCTATTCTAATTGTGGGTAGTTCTCTAAATTAGGGTCCTTTTCGGGGTCCTTTTTATAAGGGTGCCGTACAATATTGGGGACCCAAACAGGGACCCTAATTTGGAGAACTACCCATGTACTGATATTTTCTCCAGTACCCGACAGTTCAACTTCTCGTGTCCTCCTTCCTGGTCTTGTATTTTCCCTCGCGTTCGGGGAGGTATAACAAGAATTCCACGACATGTTTACGATTTCTCCGGCTGGCTTGGCAGGAAGTGGCACTGCGCAGAGATGTCTCCATTCTTTGGTGCGGCGGAGGGCCGCTGGTTCAGGACGAGTGCGAATAGAAACTTAGTAGAGGTGTCTTAATGATTGAAAATAGGGTTGTTAGGGTATGCTTTACAATGCTTGGAGGTTCATGGGTAGTTATAAGTGGGTTATAAGTCCCCTAATATGGGTTATAACTATACTTACCTATTATGATAACCCCACTTATTGCTACCCAGGAACCTCCAAGTAAGTAGCCACTAGCCTAGTCATTGAGGCCTCTAACTCCGCTCATAGCCCGCGTGCTTAGTCCCCTGAGCCGCTAAGTGCCCCATTATCATGGTCCAGGTTCACGGCTTAGGTAGGGCTTTAGGGTTTTAGGGTTTTAGGGTTTGGGGTTTGGGGTTTGGCTTAGGCTTTCTTCTTTGCAGCACCAGCAGCATCTTTTGGGTAGTTCTCTAAATTAAATTGTAGATCCCCAAAATAGTACAGCCCCTTACGAGAAGGACCCTAGAAGAGACCCTATTTCAAAAAGCTACCCATATTAATAGATCCCTGGTTCATACGCCCCCTCAACCAAAAGGCTTCTGGCTAGAATGCTGAGGCTGGTTCTTGCAGAAATTGGGTGAGTCATCGTGAGTCTACATCATCATCAGCGGCGACATCGTGATGGCTGCCGAATCACAAGCATCACCACCGTCGGGGCCGATAAGCCTTACAATTACAAATCCAATGTAGGAAACCTTTACAGAACCCCTTAGTAACCTTTACAGCAAGCCTTATAGTTTCCCAGTGTAGCGGTCTCTTCCGTTATCTTGAAGCTTTCAAAAAGGCTTGTTTGTGTTACGACATTTAGTCCAAGCCCCCTATCAGCCAAATTCTGCAAAAAATGTACTATGTCCGAAATGGCTCTGTGAAGCCAAGTTGTGCAAAAGTGCAAAGAGCAAGGACATGCAAAATAAAGCAGTCCTAAAATGGGTCCGTGAGGCTAGCTTTGCAAAAGCAAGTTGGAAAATGCAAAAGAAGTTGTTGCATAAATGGGACCGCGAGGCTAGTTCGTGAAAACACATAGCCAAATGAAGCAATATGGAGGCCTAAATCATTGCCAATACTATGTTGGGGGGGGTTCCTGATTATGCTTATGGTAAATACCCCTAAAACCTATTCTTACTATTAAGGCCCCGACAACACATGTCTGGGAGGCTGGGTTTTCACAGGATCCATTTTGGATCCATTTGGTGCATTCCCCTCCCGAGCCATTTTCGGACCCCTTTTTGGGCCCATATCTGGAGCCGTAACCCGCTTTCGGATCCAGTTTCGCAACACCTGAAACCCATTTTTTTGGAAGCCGTTTCGTTTCCGGGAGTACTAGAGTTAGGCTGAAGGGGCTTCGCAAAGTCTAAAGTACCAGAGTACGTGGTGCAGAAAGTCTGTATTCCTCCTTACGGCACGGTAATTTGAATCAGGAGTTACTTAGACTCCAGCAAAGGTTGCTCAACAACCGCCAGCCGGGTAGTTCACTAAATTAGGGTCTCTTTTAGGGTCCTTGATATAAGGGTGCCGTCCTATATTGGGGACCTGAAACGGGACCGTAATTTCGAGAACTACCCTGCCTCTGATCATTTATACTCGAACTATCTGAACACTGAGCCGCTGTACGATTTTGATCATCGCCCCCTTAATTAGTGGGAATAAAGCTATGATCTTGCGACGACTAAACAGCTGACGCTGGTTGCAATAGTGATAGAAAGTCGGATGCGAGGGAGGAGGCGAGGCAAAGCTATCCGGACTTATCATAATATAGTTGTACCTGCCGTTTCCATTGCCAGCGTTATTCCGATGACTGCTAGAACTATTGTTTTTGATACTATTGATCCAGCTTTTACTATGGTTGGTCTTCTTGTTGTTGTCATTACACTGCGGCAGGACGAAGGTTCCTGGTACTCTCGCATGTTGGTCTTCAGCACTTGGCCAAACCTTTTTCCCTTTAGATTCCTCCACCGCAGTATAAGATTAAGTCCTCGACTAGCCAGGCCACGTACAATGCACTTTTTGGCATTCCATGTCCTCTGCATGATCCCTTGGGCAAGTGCGACGAAACTTTAATCCTGGCGAAGCTCGCGGAAAGGCGACTAAAGCACAAAATCTGTGGTACTGACGGGCATAGCTGGGAGCTGGACCGTCTTCTTGAAGCCACACAGCAACAAGTCAGGCAAGATTTGCTAGTCAAACCGGTCACGAAGAGGCACCCCGGGCCGAAACTGTTGAGCTACAGGGTAGCGGAGTGCGTTTTCAACATGTAATACATACTCGGTGCGGAGGGTGCCCCAAGGCTCACTTGTGTCAGGAGTCTAGGAGGAAGGGGGAAGGGGGCGCGGGGGGAAGGGAAGACTTCGCTCCTCAAGCTATGCGCTTCGAGCTATCGGCCCGTCGCAGTGTCAATTTGTGGTGCCATAGTCCAGCTCAAGCTGGCTCCCAGTTAGCCAACCGCAATGCAATCATTTCCCACAATGACTTCTTTACAAACCACTTGCGGAAGCTATGCACCGTCACGAACTGCAATTTGCTGGACTATCGGCTATGAAATTCACGCTGCAGTGCTATGTAGTGGGAATCAGGCCGGGACATTCTCCAGCGGGACCCCCTGTATAGTAGAGTCCTGCTGTAAGAGAGCTCTAGATCAGGTACCCTCAATATTACGACAGCTCGACATAAGGATTTAAGCCCCCATAAGCCCCATAAAATCTTACAAGTTCTTAGAATGCCCTGTGTTTATTTGTTAAGGCTCCTGCATTTCGTTTACATCCGAGCCCCTTTTTGTATGGGTTTCCTGGACCTGGAGGTGGAGCTGAACCCCGTGCCTGTCCGACAGGCGGAGGAAGGGCGCGCCATGGATCCAGAGCGTACCCTAAACCCTAAACCCAAGATCCTAAAGCCTAAACCCTAAACCCTAAACCCTAAACCCTAAACCCTAAACCCTAAACCCTAAACCCTAGACCAAGACCTTGATTCACAGATCCAGAGCATCGCGAGGATGGAGCTCTGGGTGTTCGGCTGCGGGAACTCGGGGAGAAGGTGGACGCTCGGGCGCGGTCCCGCATGGAGTAATATAGGGGCCTTAATAAGGGTTTAGGGTTTAGGGGTTTAAGGTTCAAGGTTTAGGGTTTAATAATAACCTATACTTTTTGGGGGGGTGTTCTTAATTATACTTATAGTATATCGCGCCCAAAAACCCTATTCCAATTATTAAGGCCCCTGTATTTCGTGAACGGCCTGCAGGGCAGGATGCGTCGCTTGCGGGTGGAGACAGAGGAGGGGGGACTTACTTGGAGGTTCATGGGCAGTTATAAATGGGGTTATAAGTAGGGTAACCATAAATATAACCCTAAACCGCCTAAACCCTAAACTCTAAACCCTAAACCCTAATTAGGGGACTTATAACCATACTTATAACTTCCCATGAACCTTCAAGTATGAGAAGATCTTCAGAAGTGGATGCGCCGCTTCGACACCAGCAGCCGGGACGTCCACGGAGGCTAAACCCACATACTAACCCTGAGACTTAAGCCCCTAAAGCCTTAAGCCCCAAACCCTAATGGCCCCTGTTTCAGGACCTGGAGGTGAAGATTGTAATTCTACATCCTATAAGGTACGCAGAATCTCTGGACCCAAGAACCTAAACCCCTAAACCCTACATGAAACGCTCATCCCCATATAAAGCGTAAAGACTTTCCAGGACCTGGAGGTGGAGATTGTGGTTCTCTGAACCCAGCGCTCCGAGAGACGTCTTGGGCTGCGGGAGGCCCAAACGAAACCTCGAGGTGCCAAGGGTCGAAGGGCTTCCTTTGCTTTGTGTGTTTAGGGTTTAGGGTTTAGGGTTGGTTCTACGATAGTTTTATGTGTTGCAATAATGGCTCTGTGAGGATTGCTAATGAAGCTTCTACAAGGTTGTTTCTTCTTAGTCAAGGAAGGCGCAGAAGGTTTTGGTGCATAAAGGTTCTATCAGGAGTGTACGAGGGTGGTTTAGCGCCTTGACTGAGTTGTTTTGTGTTTGTATGAGTGTTTTGTGTTGTTTTAGCGTGACTCTACAATATCTCTCAATGTTCAAAAGGATGTTGTAGATTTTGCAAAGGTTTCGGGAGGGTTTAGTGCTGAGACTTTTGGTAGCGCTACAGCTCATACCAATCCGGACTGATACTTACGCTACTTCCGGAACTTATATCGGATGCGTACAATACACCGCACATAAACGCGATTACCCCGACTCCTCACGTGGAAACGACCCTAAATCCTACAACCTACAAACCCCTGTAAACTCCAAAGCCCTCGTAAAGCATGTTGCATCCGTTCATTTGCCTGAAATGACGTTATGGGGTTGACGCTGGGAGTCCGTTAAGGCGACTCCTTGCGGGGGTCTGTATCACAGTAAACTCTCATGAAAACAGCCTAGCAAGAGAATCCACATATTTGTCGTAGTCGTCCTATCCGGTACTGAAAAAATCTTGTAGAGCTGTCATTATTCTACATTACCCACCCACTGTCACCTTTAAAGTTTGGTTGTCGCTTCGTTCTGTCTGGAGAATTTAGGGTTTTAGGGCTTAGGGTTAGGGTTTAGGATTTGGGGTTTACTGTTATGATTCAGGGCGTAGGATTTAGGGTTTCGGGAACCATTCTCTCCTCCCATCATAGTACTTTGTCATAGTTGGGTAACATTTTACATTTTTTAGGGTACTTAAACCCAATAAGGAATATAAATGTAAATTTTTAATACTACCCCAACCATGAACTAGAGTACCCCTTGCTGAGCCTAACCCCGAAGCCCTAAGACATGCGCATTGGAGCACGATTTGTCGGTATGGTTGCGAAGTCGGCTTTAGCTCACGACAGCGGAACGCATTAGGGTTTAGGGTTTAGGGTTTAGGGTTTAGGGTTTAGGCTTACACCCTGAACACTATTACAAACCTGATCTGGAGATGTTTGAACTCGGTAGTGTCAGTTCCAGTAGGGAGGCCCGGGGCTAAATGGTCGTTGTCGTTATGATGGCTCGTTTCTTAACGTGGCCTTCTATTACTTTGCGGTATCTCATCTGACATTCTCTTGTCTTCTCTCTTATATGAGTCAAGGTTTATGCTGCCGTAGTGGTGGGTGTTCACCGAGATCCTTCTAGCATTTCGGTGAGGTATTTCTGCGGTTTGTTTCTGGGGAGACTCGGAAGTAAACCCCACATCATAAATTCCATGTCACTCACATTGATGCAACCTGCCAGGCGATCAGTGCAAAGAAGCGTGGCCCCACCCGCTGTGGGAGTTGGTGAGGTGGTACGCTTTGGGCCTTGCATTGGCCTCTTTCTAAGAGCTGGGTATGTCTCAAGAGCGGAAGATGCGTTTGCTTCGTATCTAGTTCAAACACAGATAAGCTGAAAGGTTCTAAGCAGCATGACTGCCACTGCAATGGACGCTGAGAGATGAGCAGATTAGCCTCTCATCCGAGCCACCGGAAAAGAAAAGAACCCCAAACACCAGGAGAAGCAACGACCAACATCGTGGGAACCCATCTTAGAGGCATGCCCGGGAGACTCCTACACTACAGAAGTAGGGAAGAGCCGGGTGCAGAACAACCTGCCTGATCCCTTCCCCCAAGGGTCCAAGTGCCCAAGAATCATGTAACAATGTACTCTCCAAGATACGCGCCTACGAAGCAACTATTCTAAACTCAAGTGCTTCACTATTGGGTACTTTGGACCTTTAGGGTCCTCTTAGCATCAGGATCCCAATGGTTTTGGCCTGCTCTTGCAATGCTGGTGCTGGCGCGATAACAGAGCCTCCAACCATATGCTTGTGGAGCATTTCAATTCGAGCCGGGTGGCAGAGGCTGCCTTTTTGCTCGCATGCCGCATGCACTCTTGCGCTCAGGCGCCCTCGCTCCGCATCTCTCAATATCTCTCCCTCTCTGTCTTGCTCTGGCTTTATTTCCTCCTGACACTCTTGCAAAGCTGCCTAGACAAGGGCATGCCCGTACAGATGGTTACAGATGCTGTCCGTCATGGCCAATGGCCGACCCCCCATCGATTACCATAAACAAGTATACGTAGAGTGACCATCAAGCTTAACAAGCGCGAAAGCTATAGAAGGAAGCGAATCACATCAGCAAATTCAGCTAGATCCCTGACAACTCTAGCTCTAGCCAGTCGTCGCAACTAGTAACTGTTAGTGACAGTAACATGGAAGTAGTGATAGTGGCAGTGGTAGTCGTCGTTGTACTACTACCCTCGTCAGCACGAACAGAAGGAATGTGGACACGATTACCAGTATTGCCGGTTTCTGAGAAATTAGTGGTGCCTTCTTTCGGGCTCCTTGTAATACAATCAAGGCCCAACAGTCCTGGTCTAGTTTAGGGTCCCCCAATCTCTGAAGTCCCCCAAATCGTAGCTATACCCGTAAAGTGCAGATGTTGGTGACAACGACGGCCATGCGCAGATCCACCACAGCCATCGCGTTGATGCTATGGACCGGAGCGGTTCTTCTGTTGTGCTCCAGTATAGAAGTGCCAGATACGTGTTGCAACGAATACAACCGCGACAAACCCACAAGCAACAGTCAAGCGAGATGACGGCAATACTGTTGGTAAACATCAGAAACCCAAAACCCCAGCCCTGAACCCTAAGTTGGCTCTCACTGATGGTAATCGTAGGGGGGAGGCCCTGAGAGGGCCCGAGGGCAGCCCATCACGGACAAGATCTGACCGGGCACTTGCACCATTCCCCGAGGAATCCGCAGCGCTCTGAACGAAGTTTGCCACTAAGCCCTAGCCTAAACCCTAAACCGCTAGGTTTAGAATGCGGGTCGTCAGCTTAGCTTTCACCCCTATCGAAGCCTGCGGAGGAGGTCAAGATTCGTGTGTTTGGTGGGAGTGGAGGGTCATAACCATAATTATCATCCTCATCATGACCATCATCAGAGTCATCTCAATAATGACAACGATAGCAAAAACCATTTCAGAAGTGGGGGGGGGGGTGCTATACTCCCTATAGAATCCCAAGGGTCGACCTTCAGTTCCCCTAGGATACTGGACAAGTAGGCAATGATAGTTTTTTACTAGGTGGCAATTTGGGAAACTTTAAAATTTCCCTTATGGTTTCTACAGAGGTACTTATTCATAAATACTTTTCAGGGCCCCCAAACTACCACCCAGTTTATGACAAGAATAGTCAGAATAGTAGCTGTGGTAATGATTAGTGATGCTATCCCTCTGGGTTCGTCGTCATAAATAGAGTGTAACAAACCGCCGTGAAAGCCTGAGGCTCCTATACTGGAGTCAAGGCTGTTCGTCTTTGTTTGAGTCCATCGCTCACTAATCATGTATTGCCAGTATCATTGTGACTATCTCTTAATTCTGCTACTGGTGTCAGCACTCTCTCTCTCTCTCTCTCTCCCTCTCTTATTGCAATTATTACCGTTATTGCTATTGCTAGCATCAGTGCTATTCTCACTATTGGCACGATAATTACGATTTGTACGACCATTTCGATTGTTGCGACAATTACTCTGATTACGAGTGTTACGAATATAGGTTTTGGTACTATAATGACCGTTCTTAATGACCATTGTTATTGTTATAAGTTATAACGTCAGTTACTATGATTCCTGCTGATAGTATTATTCAGAGTTGCACCGGAAAGCCTTGTGTTCGGTTCCATCATGTAGCTGGCTTTACGTTTGCGAAAGGTTGGTTTCCGGAGTTCAGACCCTCCACTAGGTGGAGTTCCCAAGCAGTATCCGTTGTCTTTTCGTTTGTTTCCCCTTAAAGCTGAGCTATAAGAAAAAGGACGACCTGTTCTTCAGGTGCTACTTGGGAACCAAGCTGTCCCAAGATCGAAGGTGCAGCAAATCGTGGCAGTTTCTTAGGCAGAAGCTTGGCAACGTGCCTGCCGATTTCTCGAACCTTGCAATTTTCTGGTGCTTTCCAGAACTTATTGTGGCACCGTTGCAGGGTGCTTGTAGTTGTTTTAGATTTCCACACCTGGCCTTCGTCAGCCAAGCCGTGTGCTCACGATTCCGACAGGCTAGGGCTAGGGACCCCAAGGAATACACTGATGCCCTTTGCATTCGGAGGGTTCCTCGTTGAAGCTGGATAACTGGGCAACCTAGGGGAAACGGGTGAGCAACGGCAGTTCGCTGGCACGGTACGTGGTGTCCCAGCGCGAGGACGCCTGCGAAGATTTGCAGGACCCTAGATGCAGCGACCCCAAAATTCTGAGGACCCAAGCAATGCCGTCAGGTTATTAAGAAGTACCACGCTACCTAGGGGTTTTGGCTCAGTTCGAGATGCTGCACCCGTTGTAGTCGCGGCATCGCCGTGTATTCAAAAACAAGGAGACTATTGGCAGAAGTGTTCACCCGCAGCATTTGCGGGCATCGGAGGAGGTCGCCGGCACTGCGCAAGGATCACGGGTCTTGAGTGGTAACTGGACATGGTTACGAGTTCCTTATTCCGACACCTCAAAAGCAACTTCTCCTCAGGTCATGCTATAACCCTACACCCTAACCCCTAAACACCTGAACCCCTGAACCCTAAAACCCTAAGCCTCTAAATCCTAAACCCCTGAACCCTAAACTCTAAGCCTGCAATCGAAACCCTAAATTCCCAAGCCCTAAAGCCTAAACCCTAAACCTTCCTTCTGAACCCTAGACCCGAAACCCCTAAACCCAAAACCCCAAACCCCTAACCCCTAAACCCTAAACCCTAAACCTTACTTCAAGCCGCCAAGTCCCTGGTCCTTTCAGTTGGCCTTCGCCTCCTCGTCTCCTACCGCCTTTTCAAGTCGGCTCAGGGCTTCTTGGGTTTTAGGGTTTAGGGCGGGTTTAGGGTCGTTAGGGCGGGTTTAGGGTCTATCGGGTTTAGGGTTTTAGGGTTTAGGGCGGGTTTAGGGTTTATAGGATTTTAGGGTTTAGGGTCTATAGGGTTTAGGGTTTTAGGGTTTAGGGTTCAGGGTTTTAGGGTCTATAGGGTCTAGAGGGTTTAGGGTTTTAGGGTTCAGGGTTTTAGGGGTTTAGGGTTTAGGGTTTTAGGGTTACTTGGAGGTTCATGGGTAGTTATAAATGGGGTTATAAGTAAGGTAACTATAGTTATAACCCATATTACGGGACTGAAAAACCCACTTATAACTAGCCATGAAGGGTTTCTTCAGGCAGCCTTGTCAAGCTGGGATTGAGGGTTTAGTTAGGGTTTAGACTTTTTCAGTTCTGGTAAGGGTAGGGTTTAGGGTTAAGGCACCACGTACTCGTAGGGTTTTGGCACATGGAGCGTTAAGGGTTAAACTCTCACACCCCCCTGAACCATGGTTGTGCCCGAGTGGCTAGAGATTTTCTGGTGTAAGTTCGAGTAGAAACTATATATGTTATATATATATATATATGTAATATGTACTGGAAAAGTTGAGATTGTATAGAGGCTCCCATGAGGATATCAAGACTTCTACGACTTCAAGTGTACTCCTTATTTAAAGGGGTGTTGGGCTTTCCGGGCTGTCCTGAGCCGCCACCCATTCCTTCTCGGGCATGCAGCCATGTAAGCCCTACACTCACTAGGGGAGAATTTACATTTTCCCTAATGATTCCAAGGTTTGAAGGGCCAACCTAGTCCAAATTCGCAACAGAGGTTGTGCGCGCGGACAAGTTTGCGGAGATTGATGGAATGGTTCGTACCTAATCCCTAAACCCTAAACCCTAAACCCTCACCCAACTCCAAACAGCAGATATCTGAGAACTGGTGAAGTAGAATCGCTGCAACGACCGACAGGACTTCTCGCTTCCCAGAACCCCTCCCAGATGAACCCGCGCAGAACCAGTCGACCACCTCCCCACAACGGGGCCACGGGTGGGACTCTTGAGCTCCGGGGTCGAAGTGGCGGGCCCCTCGCGAAGGTCTGTTAGTAACCTCTTCGGCTGCTTAGGTGTGTGTAATTATATGTATATACATATATGTATATATATATATATACATATGTGTATATATATATATATACACATATTTATATATATATATATATTAGTTAGATCTTCGGCTCGTCTGTTTGGTGTGTAATTAGATGCATAATATGTACATCTACTAGAAAACAGATACACATGTAAACATCCGTGTGTGTGTGTGTGTCTGTGCGAAGGTTGTCTTGCGACAGTTGCGTCGCGTGGTTAGCTAGCGAACTGGGTAGCTGGTTACTTAGTTAGGCAGCTGGTCGGTAAGGTTAGGTTGGGTTAGGACAATCACTCGGTCGGTGCATCAGTCAGTCAGTCCGTCCGTACGTCGGTCCGTCAGCCACTGAGTCAGTCAGTCAATCAGATCCTCGAGTTGTTGTTGGTGTTGTTAGTTAACTCCCAACCCCTGTTTTGTACCGCATCGTGGGATGAAATCGTTTGAATCATTCAGCATATACGGCTGATGCAGGCTTCCACATGATAATTGTTCACGCTGCGATAGGAGCGGCAACCGGTTATCACCGAAGAAGCAAAGGACTCAAGCTTTTGACTAAACTCGACACGGGCGGCGTTGTTACAGCAGGCTTCCACTTGAGGCAGCCGTGCCTACAACCAGCAAACTGACCAGTAAGGGTCAAGCATCCCGTGTAAATTCATAGCACACCATACACCAACGAACTGTTAATGATGCTGCTCTAAGTATACATAGGACTCTACCTTGCCTTGGTTTGTGGATGGGTAGGGCCCCGATGTCTGTTTGTTCACCAGAGGCGCTGGCAAACCCTGTCAGAAAAGCCTTCTAGCTTCAGGCTTATTCCTAAGTTAAAATCGCAACAGGCTTTCTGGGTCAAGTATAGGAGCCCCAAAGTAAGGCTTAGGATTTCAGGTAAGCCCTGGCTGTTTAAAGTTTTGGAAGTTTGTTGTCCCGGAGCTTCAAGACTCCAGTCGTTTGGGCCAATTCGATGAGGGTTCAGAGTCTCGGGCTTAGTGGGGTAGGCAACTACGAGAACCACTACGGCGGTTGATGATATAAATCCTGAATTACCCATAATAAGGAATGTACCATAATTCCCTAGTCTAGGGTCCGGGGGGTAATGCAGGATACTGGACAAGCAAGTGGGTTAACGCGGGCACCGGAATTACCAGAGCTCTTTTCCTCGAGCACGAGTTTAAGACGTAGCTGACTTATACCCTAAACCCTAAACCCTAAGCCCTACTCCCTCATAGTACCATCCTTCAAGCGGGCGACGTTTTCTTCACGGAGTTTTTCGCGGACGTCTTCTCGAGGATGCCCTCACTTCTCGAAGTTTTACTTGGGAGCTCCTCTGGCACAGCCGAGGGGCTGAAGACTGGGCGGGGCCTCGGAGCCGAAAGTGGGTTTAGGGTTCAGGGTTTAGGGTTTAGGGTTTAGGGTTTAGGGTTTAGGGTTTAAGGTTTAGGGCTTTAATATAGGGGCCTTAATAATTGGAATCGGGGTTCCTGTAAAGGGATCCTTATAAAGGGTTCCATCAGGGATCTATAATAGGCTTCTTTCTTAGGGGCCTTAATAGTTAGAATAGGGTTTTGGGGCCCATTATCGTGAAATTATAGTAAGGAGCCCCGCAAAACAGTCGAGGTAATTATTAAGGCCCCTACAGTGTACCCAACATGCCGTTCTAGCTTTCAGGCCCCTAAACCAAGCCGTACAGAAACCAATATTTCAGTTATTGGGGCCCTCCCGAATTATAAGTCCTAAACCCCTAAACCCTGAAAACCCTAAGCCCTAAACACCGTAAACGCTACAACCCTAACCTCCATAATGTCTCGTGCTCATGGCCTGTGATGCAGGTGGCTCCGACCCCTCGGCCCCCATGCGGCTTAGGGGGACTATAGGGTTTAGGGTTTAGGGTTTAGGGTTCTGAAAAATGAATCCACAACCCGACCCCCTCCTCCAAAAAGCAGAAAGCGTAATAGTGAGAAGAAGAACAATAAAAACAATAGCTGCTTATAAAAAATAGCCATATAACACGACTGAAAACAAGTTAAGACCCCAAACCGCCCTCCCCCCTTCAAGAAATAGAAATACCTCCATAACTGAGCTATGAACCCTTCTGAGCCCGAAACCCCCAAACCCTAAGCCCCTAAACCCTAAACCCTAAACCCTAAACCTCTAAACCCCTAAACCCCTAAACCCTAAACCCTAAACCCTAAACCCCAAACCCCAAACCCCTAACCGAAGTTCTGACACCGAAGCTTTCAAGTCCTTGAATTTAGGGTTGAACCCATGGGCCCCTAACATGGGCCCTTAGGGGATTCTAGGGTCCCTTAAGGGTATATATATATATATATATATATAGGGTATATAGTAGGTGTATAAGGATCCCGGGTTTAGGGGCCCATACTAGGGGCCCATGGGTTCTACCTTAGATTGAAGCCCCCAAGGTGTACGGTTCAGGGTTTAGGGTTTATGCAAGATGCCACTCGGACGATCCAGAAGCACCATGACTTGTGGGTTTAGGGCTTAGGGTCTTTTGATTCTATCAACTTTTATTCTACTGCAATCATATTATACTATCGCCTCTCAATGTCTCATCTAGTATCATATAGTATACCTGTGGACCAAAAGACCTACCTTTTTGAGGAGCTTTTTGTTGTCATGTCTTTTCGGCTACAGCTTAACCCCAAACCAGAGTTTGGCCCCGAGACGAAGTAAAAGTTTGTTCCTGTAGTCTCTGCCATGCTAGGGGCTTGAATACTTACCAGTACTGGCCTTTGGGCCTTTAGGGTTCAGAAAGAAGGTTTAGGGCTGAGTGTTCAGAAGCAGGGTTAACCTTTCTTGGGCTAGGGCACTCCGCCAATAAGTTATTGTTTTCTCATAGAGCCCATTATAGACAGTATAGAACCCAGAACCCATCATAGAACCCAATATAGCACCCTCATAGAATCCTTATCGAACCCATTATAGAACCCTTATAGAACCGTTATAGAACCCATTATAGAGCCCTTCTAAAGCCCATTATAGAACCCTTCCAGAGCCCATTATAGATCCCTTCTAGAGCCCTTGTAAAGCCCGTTATAGAACCCCTCTAGAGCCCTTGTAAAGCCCGTTATAGAACCCTTCTAGGGCCCATTGTAGAACCCTTATAGAGCCCAAACCCTAAACCCTACACCCTAAACCCTAAACAGAGCCCAGTATAGTTCGACGCTTGAAACCCCCCGAGCCGCCCCCCTTTTTTTGTCTTACCTGGTGAGGTCCTCTTAGGGACCCTGGCCTTCCCTTGGAAAGCATGGAGTTAGGGCTTTAAAATTTAGGGCTTTAGAGCTTTAGGATTTGAGGGTTTTGGGGCTTTAGAACTTTTGGGTTTTAGGGTTTTTAGGGTTTTGGGGTTTTAGGGCTTTGGGGTTTTGGGGATTTAGGGCTTCAGGGGTTTTAGGGCTTTAGGGTTTCTAGGGTTTTCAGGGCTTTAGGGCTTTGGGGCTTTAGGGTTTTCGGGTTTTAGGGTTTTGGGGTTTAGGGCTTTGGGGTTTGGGGGTTTTTAGGGCTTCAGGGGTTTTAGAGCTTTAGGGTTTTTGGGTTTCTAGGGTGTTAGGGTTTTGGGGTTTTAGGGCTTTGGGGTTTTGGGGTTTTAGGGTGTCAGGGGTTTTAGGGTTTTTTAGGGTTTTTAGGGTTTTAGGGCTTAGGGGGTTGAGGGTCCCCAG
Organism: Symbiodinium sp. CCMP2456; assembly: GCA_905221635.1. Lineage (NCBI taxonomy): Eukaryota > Dinophyceae > Suessiales > Symbiodiniaceae > Symbiodinium > Symbiodinium sp. CCMP2456. The sequence continues at coordinate 8,110 of CAJNDV010032260.1, read as the reverse complement.
TAGTACTCTTTCGCGCTTTTTTGGGTTCCCTTGGGTAGAGCCGGTTACTGTTAAGGGGCTACTGGGGAACCTGGGGCAGGAGCCTCGAGGGTTTTACGGGGGTTTGTAGCAGTTTCTTGAGGGTTTAAGGTTTGAGAGCAGGTTGCTGTGGGGCCTGGG
>CAJNDV010032259.1:23808-37249 GCA_905221635.1 Symbiodinium sp. CCMP2456 | reverse complement strand
AGGAGTAGTAGTAGTAGTAGGAGGAGTAGTAGGAGGAGGAGGAGGAGGTCTAGCAACAGTGATGAAAATAACGATAGTAGTGATGATGATGATGATGATAACGACAATAACAATAACAAGGCAAACGACAACGGGAAGAAGAATAGTAAGATCATAACAAACGAAAGAGCTATTGTAATGATCACTGTTATTACACGACAATAAGAATAAGACTGGTAAGGTTATAACAACCGAAAAAAAGCTACTGTAACGATCACTGCTGCTACTATAGAGGCCGTAATAATTAGAACAGGGTTTGGGGGCCCATTATACTATATTTTCTGATAGGGTTGAGGATATTGTTTAGGCCCCTACACCGTAGACCCTAAACCCCACACCCAAAATAGTACAGGATATTATCTAGGCCCCTACATTACTTCTAAACTCTAAACCCTAAACCCTAAACCCTAACCCTAGACCCTAAACCCTAAACCCCTACATTACTTTGACAAACCTCGGCGTCGATCGCTGGAGCCCCTTGGGGCTTCGGCGGCGTGGAGGGCAGCGAAGCCCTGGGGAACTTCGGAAAGTCGGAGTTGCGGCTGCAGTTTAGGGTTTAGGGTTTAGGGTTTAGGGTTTAGGGCTTTTTTGGGGGTTGGTTTAGGCTTTAGGGTTTAGGGCTTAGGGCTTTTTTGGGGCTTTTGACAAAGGTTTACGGTTTAGGGTTTAAGGTTGAGGGTTTGAGGTTAAGGGTTTAGGGTCTGGGGTTTTGACAAAGGTCTAGGGTCTAAGGTTGAAGTTAAGGGTTTAGGGTTTAGGGTTCGAGGGTGAGGGTTTAAGGTTAAGGGTTTAGGGCCCTACAACCCAGCTTCGGACAGCTCTCCACAGGATGACTGTCTTATAAGGGCTATGGCTCAGCAGTTATGAGCTGCTACGCCCTATTGGCTTGAGGAGGGACCCTTGTAGGCTATTGGGGTTAATATGGAGACTACCTGGCTATATAAGGGGTATATAAGGACTATACAATGGTTATTTAAGGTAATGGTATTAAGGGTCCTTATTAGGGGTCCCTCCTAAAGTCCTTAGATACGCAGGCTCGAATCACTTGGCATGTTCGCCCACGGCATGTCATCTCGACCAGCGCCGACAAAGGCTTTCGAGGAAACCTAAAGCATCCTGAACTTGCAGCAACTTAACAGCTTAGGGTTTAGGGCTTAGGGTTTAGGGTCTGCATGGTGTGATGTTTGTAATGTTTTCGCGGTGAGGACTGCACTGGAGATGCTCGTGCCTCTGACGGATGCTCGAGCTGGCCCCATGCGTTCATTCTTCGTCCGTGTTTCTGCTGGTGATCATTCATGCATAGGCCTGCATAGTAAATTCATAGTATCATTTCGCAGGGCCCCTTACCATAGGTATAAGATGGTCCCGAATCCATTCTACTTGCGAAGGCCCCTTTTCTCAGCGTGCTTTCTCGCCTGCCAGAAAAGCCATAAAGGCAACAACGAAGAGGAAGATGAGGGCGGGGAGCAAAGGACAAGGACGAGAGCGATGATCGGGACGATGATGACGAAATGACGATGAAACGATGAAATGATGGTGATGATAAACCCACCCCTGCCACCAACCGCCGTCACCACCACCGATGCCCACTTTGTCCTGGTATACTGGCCTTGGTTATTAGAATAGGGTTTTGGGGCACACCATGATACTTAACGTAATTGCAAAGCATGATTACTTTACATACATTGGTGACCATAAGGGAACAGTATTCCTACTGGTAATCTTTTTCGCTCCGATAAGCTGAGACCAGCTGAGAGCCGCACGCACGCCGTGGAGTTGCCTTTGGGGGCGTCTGGGGCAGCGGTGGCTGAAAAACGCGCGGCCTGGCAAGCAGGAAGAGGGTTCAGGGTTTAGGGTTTAGGCTTTAGGGTTCAGGGTTTAGGTTTAGGGTTCAGGGTCTAGGATTTATATAAGGGCTGAAGGGACATGCTCGGCGTGCAGAGGGCAAGGCAGCGAACTGCTGTTTGCAGCTTCACCTAGCAGGAGGAAACTGCTTCACCTTGCCATTGCCATTTTGTCATCCTTGTGTTCCGCTTACGACTTCAGCCACAATGAGGATCAACACCAAACGAATACTGCTACCACAATCATCTTCTACTCCATAAAGACTTTAAAACACTTGTCCCTGGAGCCATAAGGACGACAACACCAAGCAAAATACTTGTCCCGTCAGAATGAGAACATGCGAGCGAGAAGGAGCAGGAGCAGGAAGCGCCACTCTACTGTGCCGGTGCGAGAGTTCGTCGCACTCTATGTTGTTCACTTACAACAAACCTGTCCAAGACAGGTTTCCCCCCTAGACTCCTCCCCAAGTCCTCCGCCCGGAACAATTATTTTTATTATAATTCGATTAGGACTCCGCCCGGAACAATTATTTTTATTATAATTCGATTACGGGATGCTCATTCCTCCGCTAGCCAGGCTACGGTAGTCCTCACTACTCCGCGTACTCCGTTTAGTCTCTAGCGGATGTTTGTTACCAGGCATGTAGAAGCTCACACGGCAAGCTGGCGAGGTTAACATGCGGGGGTCAGAACAAAAAAGAGAGACTACTGTATTCCTTGGGGTTTCTGATTAAGCAATCACTAGAACATACCCCAAAACCCGACTCTACTCATCATGGCCCTGCTGTCATAAACCCTTAACCCTAAACCCTAAACCCTAAACCTAAACACTAAACCCCCAAACCCTAGACCCAGTAAATCCCAGAAGTGGTCGGCCTTGACTGTGACCGGGTCTTCCCCGCAGGCGGGAGGGGAGGCAGTCGCGCCTGGCGAACTTTCTGTGGGGGCTGTGAGCGTTTAGGGTTTAGGGTTTTTATGATATGGCTTGCGGGGCGGTTTAGGGTTTAGGGTTTAGGATTTAGGGTACATCATAGTGTAAGTATGATAAGGAACCACTATCTAGAAAGAGGCACGAGTAATCATGTATGTTTCAGGGCTTTCACCTGAACCCCAATCTGCAGCCCTAGACTTAGCCCTGAACCCCAGGATCTACCCTACAGCACTACGCGCACTAGATAGAACCCTTTAGACTTTACTAAGCCCCAAAACGCCCTAACATGGAGGCCTTAACATTTTTCAATAGGGTTTTGGGGGGGGCATTATACTAGAATTATAATAAGGAACCCCCGCAAAAAAAACTAGAATTAAAATAAGGAGCCCCCCGAAATAGTGTAGGTAATCATTAAGGCCCCTATAGTAACCCCCTAAACCCTAAACCCCTAAACCCCAAACCCTAAAAAATACAAAAACCCTAAACCCTAAGCCCAAAGCCCTAAGCCCTAAGCCCTCAGCCACCCTGTAAACCCTAAACCCTAAACCCCAAACCCTAAACCCTAAACCCTATAAACCCTAAACCCTATAAACCTTATAAGCCCTAAGCCCTAAACCCTCTAAACCCTATAAGCCCTAAATTACTAAACCGTAAACCCTAAGCCCCAAGCCCTAAACCCTATAAACCCGTACAAACCCCAAGCCCTACACCCTAAACCGCATAAACCCTATAAACCCCTAAGCCCCTAAGCCCCTAAACCCTATAAACCCTAAGCTCTAAACCCCCCTAAACCCTAAACCCTAAACCCTAAACCCCAAACCCCTGAGCCCTAAGCCCTAAACTCTATGTAACCTTTCTATATTAAACCCTAAACCCTAAACCCTAAGTAGCCCTAAACCCTATAAACCCCTAAGCCCTAAAAATAAACGCCCTTAGCCTATAAACCCCTAAACCCTATGTGACCTTTCTATATTAAATGCTAAACCCTAAACCCTAAACCCTAAACCCTAAACCCTATATTAAACGCCCCTAAGCCGCCCCTAAGCTGGGGGCCTCGGAGAGCTTCGCCTCGCTGGGCCGAGGATCCCGCGCCTGGGCCCAGGCCCTCCTCGGCGGTCGGAGCCCCCCCTTTTCGGGGGTTTAGGGTTTAGGGTATAGGGTTTAGGGTTTAGGGTTTAGGGTTTAGGGTTTATCAACACTCGATCTGAAGCGGACGCACAGTGCAAGCAGTGCGGCCAGCAGTGTCCAAGCGTTCTGAAGTCTGGACGCTCACCGTAGGAGCGAAATAAAAGGCCTGCTTAGAGAAGCAACTGTACTGCAAGCCCCACGGCTCGAATAATCCCGGAGCAGCTGCTGTCCTTGTCTAAGCAAATCAAGGTCAACCCCAACAATCAAACCGTCGCAAGGAAAAGTAAATCCCAACGAACACCTATCAAGTTGTCGCAGCTGCAAGCGAGAGAATCCGAAAATGCGAAGAAACGACCGAAGCGTCTTTCTAACCAGTCGTAGCTGTACAGCGACTGAAAGTTGGGCAGACGGGATCGCGGTTGATGCACCCATCCATTTGCCGCCAGAGCTGCTGTAGACAGGGAAGCGCGCCTTCCCTTCGAAAGATAGCATCGCTAGCAACTCTAGCCAGCTCACTGGAAACACTGCGTTCGAACATGCATCTTGCGCCAGAAGAAACTGACACACCGACAAGACAAATGACTCTGGCAGGCCCCCACATTTGGCAGCGACAAGCCGCTGCCAGTCAACTGGTAGCTCATCAGATAGATCGACGGTACGAGGTAGACCAAGCGGCAGATCTTCGACTGGATCTTCTTGAATGACCGAGACCTGGGGAGGCTCAACAATGGTACTCGCAGGACCGCCGGTGAGGTCGGCGATGCCACAGTATATTTCGCGAAGAGCCCGTAGACGAGCAACCTGTTGGTGGTGGTACTCCAGCGCACTTGCATGCGTGATCTGAGCCTGTAGCGGGCGATTGATGTTACAAATGCCTGCGACTGTGTCGGCATGCTGATTCCAGGTGGCAAGCCAGTCATCCATGGGGCCATCGCTCATCAGTAGATCCAGATGCGAGGGCGTATGTTGAATCTGCAGCGAGCCGACCTCGATCTCTGCTAGGTGCTGTTCTAGTTGACACCACAAATCGAAGTTTTCCCAGGAATGATCAGAACGTCCCCCTTCAATCAGACCTCGAAGCTGAGCAGCAAGTTGCTCCGCATCACACCAAATCACCGTTGTACAGCCGTGTAGCCGAACCCAGGCGACCGATGCCAGCAGAGCCGAAAGTTCAGCGCGAGGCACCGTCTGCGAGATCCCTGTCAACGGACCGCAGGCTATGATTTGACCAGAACTGGCATTGACAACACCCCAGGCGGCTAGAGCGCAGTCGGGAACATCGCGAGAGCTGCAGGAGCCATCAGTAAACAGGTGCTGGCAGGTTCCGGAAACAGGCTTGGATAGAAACCTCAACGTGTGATCTTCTATGCCATGCAAGTACTTGCGGAAGGTTGCTAGAAAAGGATTCATGGCCGGCAGCAAATGGTGTGTCAGCGAAGTGGGCAAAGAGTCCCACTCATCCACAATCCAAGCATGTGGCTCGCGAACCTTTGCAAAGCAAGGACAGACACACACACGGTGGCGAGCGTCATCGGGAAGGTTGCACGTGGTGCAGTATCCAGTTTGCTCGAGATCGAACTTAGCCTGGGAGGCCCCAAACATGTTCGCCCCACTTTGAAGAGCTGCGACTCGGGATCGCGTGATCTGCGGGAGATGAGGCCAATCCAACCTTACGAGGCATGGGTCGAGGCTAAGAAGATCATGCATGGTTGTACGGTGCTGATGAACACAAGCGACGTGCTGTAGCCACGCTCTCTCGAGCAGCATGCGCAAAGCTGGCAGCGGCAGGCTGAGAAGATCATGGCACAAGCCTTCCTCGTCAATGACAAAAGGCGGGGTCTGGATGCTCCATTGTACCAGATGCAAAAGGCTTAGGATGGTGGAGAAGGGGCCGGGCAGGGTCTGGCCATGGAATCGTGAAAGAAAAAGCCGCCACGACTCCAACAACTGCGGTTGCTTTCTGCAGATTCTTCGGAAAGTGCACACACAATCCCACAGTTGATAGAAGCCGGGATCAGCCTTCATGTTGCCTGACAAAGTGAGGCGAAGAAGTGGGCTCGCGCCGCTGCATTGGACCTTCAGTGCCCGAACCGCCTGAGTGCGGAGGCGCTGGATGGCAGCTTCGGGCATGGGGCAATTAGTGGCTCCATGAAAAACCTGTTGCCAGAATTTTGCCGGCAATGCACGAAGTTTCAGGGGCATTGGCGCTGGGGAGCGTTCGAGGCGACGAAAGACTGCGCCAAGAGCCTCGCAGCGGCGAAGCATGAGATTGTTGCGAACCCGCGGCCCGAAACTGAGAACGCCGCCGAGTTCACAGCAGACAGGAATCGGATTGAAGCCGAGCTCACGCAAGATGAGACGTTGGGTCGCGTCCGTTGCCCAAGTGTAGGTCTTGGTCCTGTCAAGCTCAAGGCCTAGGGCTTCGCAAAAACACTGGGTGGCGTTAAGTCCATGCGCCACTTCATAAGCCGTTGCTCCCTGCCCAAGGAAGTTGTCCACATAAGTCAGGCTGCGGATGGAGGGTGTGAACACCGTCATGTACCGGTGGTACATAAAGTCACAGATGCACATCGCGACTGTGCTCAATGGGCATCCTTCGGGGAACCCACTGGTCGAAAGCACCGGTGCGCTCACTGAGCACTGCACCACAAACCTTCGCTGCACCCGACTCAGAAAACGAGACCACGGGCTTAACACTGTGTCCGGTACGCCAAGCCATTGGGCGGCGTGAAAGAGCGGTTCCCGCGGAAGGCGGCTGAATGCTTTAATGAGATCAGTGCTGAACCCACTGGACGGCTCAAGGCCCTGTAGGGCGTTTTCAACCTGTGCTTGTAGGCAGAGCCAAACCTCGGCAGTTTCCCGGCCAGGGAGAAAACCAAAGGCGCCATCTGGCATGATATCACGGAGCCATTGCAGGATTTGGCGAGCTCGGATGCCACTCCAAGTGCGGTAAATCATGCTGAAAAGCACAATGGGCCTGTATCCCTCAACATCTAACTTGCCGTTCCGCTTATCAAGGGCATGCACCAAGCCAATGAGCAACTGGTCTGGCCATGCGGCGCCAGCCTCAATGCTCTGGAGCAAAGCCAAGAGCTCGATGAGCCGAGGTTTCGGCATGTTGAGAAGGTCTTCTTTGGCGTAGCCATCGGGACCTCTGGCTGCGTGTGGCTTAAAGCGCGCGACCGCTTGCAGCCATTGCGAGGATGTGATGGGTGGCAGAGGGCAGGAATGCCGAGGGAGGAAGGCTTGGGTGAATCGCAAGATGCGCTCCCACCCCTCACCGGCGGGAGAACTGTTCCAACGCTGGGACCAAGCCTTGATGAATTCGGCCTGTACTTCGGATGGTGTGGAAACAAACTGAGTTTGCTCAAGCTCTGAGTCAGTAGTGAGAGGGGCAGTACCACCAACGTGGCATGTGTCGACAGAAACGGGTGTGATGGCGACTGGCTGCCCATCCAGCCGCCATTCAGAATGTCCGGAGGTGATCAAGGCAGAGTCCACATGTATCAGGCGGTTCTCCAACTCGCACGCCAGAACCCCATAGCTGCGAGAGGAAACCAACAGGTCCACATGTGAACCAGGAGGCTCACGTAGCTCCCGAAAGAGCTGTTTACACGAGGCATCGTGCCGTTCACGGAGTATCTTCTGGCGCTTGCGTATGTGCCAGCTTTCCAGCTTACGAAAGTTGTCTCGGAAGTCACAGAACACCGCAACAGCAAGAGTGGCTGATGGGACAGAGTCGGGCAGTGCCAATGGGCTGCCTAGGTGTTGAACAGGACGGGAAGTCCACCAGACAAAGAAGCCACCATGAAAACCAGGGGCATTGCGAATGGAGGCCCAGAGGGAGCCGCGGTAATCCAGAGCAGACTCCGAGGAAGATAGCCTTTTGAGAGCGTGGCATAGGCTTTGCAAGCGCCGCAGCTGCTTGAACCAGCGATGCACTTCACGGGAAACAAAATCGTGTCGGAGGGTTTCCTCACCAGCTCGGCTTGAGCGAGCATGGATGATGGGTGTATTTCTCCGAACAGGGGCGGTGAGCCGAGCGCGACCATAGCAGGCTTTGGGAAGACGGCCGTCGGGGGTAGACGCGAAGCCGTCGAGACTCCGCTCGAACAGGCGAGCGTGCTGTGCAAATTTCTGTGTAGTGTCATCCGTGGGTGGCACAGCAACATGGGTCTGGGCATGATAGCGCTCCAGTGCGATCTCCGACCAAGGGATCTTAGAAGGGAGAGGCCAAGCCCAACAGGCCTCAGCACTGGGAGCAATTCGAAATTGAGCACCGACGGTGGCGTGCTCCATGAACACATCGCAGACCGAAGCGGCAGTGCACAAGGAAGCAGCCTCAGGAGAGAGAAAGATGAAGTCGCGCCGAGTGGCGCCCTTGCAAGTAGGTTGGACAGGGGAGGCCCAGCGTTGCCAGGCCAAGTCTTGAATGTCAATCCAACCTTCTTGTCGCCACAAACCTACCTGTAACAAGGCCTCTTGATCAGCATTGAAGTCGCCGACAATGGCTCGCGGCCCGGTTCGACCAAAGACAACCTCACGCGTAAGTGGAACCAAGAGGGAGTCAGTGGACGCCGAGGCTTGTGGGTGGTTCTGGCTATACCCGTAAATGTTGGCAACCAGTAAAGGGAAGCCCGGCACTAGATGTTGCACGATTTGTATTCGCCCCGTGTCGTACAAATCAGCAGACAGGTCAATGCTGACCTCATGTGCAGGCCAGTCCGACATTGACAAGACGCCGGTCCAGGAGCCGGCCCAATCACTGTGTGCGCGCAAAGGCGCAGGTGCACCCGACAGGGCCCGTATGCTGCGGTTCTGGGCTTTGCCAAAGTATTGAAGGGCCTTCTTGGATGGGGGGAACGTGACGGCAGATAACTGGGTTTCACTTAGGCAGTGTATACCGATTCCTTGCTCGACTCGAGCAGCCTCCTTGCCCCGGAGGCCGGACGGATTGGATGTTGTGAGCCAGAACAAGTCACCTGGCCCGGGGTTAGAGGCTTCGCCAATGCGGCAGTGGATGAAGCGGCAGGGAGCTTGAAGAGCCTGCACGGGAGGCAGGCCACACAGGACAACGAAGAGCCAAAGCAGGGACAACCCAGGAAAGGCTGCCCGAGGGCAACGGACTGAAGAAATCCATCGTTGGATGCGGAACGTAGGCAGGATTGCACAGGCAACAAGCCCAATGACAAGACATAGCGATTGAAAAAGACAAACGACCAGCCTGCACCCTGGGGCGCAGCTGGGCCGGGCTAGTCACTCGGCTCGCTGCTTTTTGGCCAACAAAGCCTCAAGTCGGGAGCTTTGCTCTTCGAGCTGCTTTTGGAGCTGTGAGGAAATATCAAGGCCGAGAGAGCCAACCGCAGCTTGCACACACTTCTGAACCGAATCGGCCTGCTGGGAGACTTCCTGCTTAACTTGAGCAATCTCAGATTGCTGAGCCGCTACCGCAGTTTGCACGGTGCTGACCTGCTGCCCAAAGGACTGGAACCAGCTTTCGAACTTAGTGCCCTGAAGCTGCAGCTCATGCACAGTTGTTTCAAGCTTGGCAAGCCGAGCATCGTGCGCTGATGTGTGATCAGAGACGGCCTGAGCAGATGCAGATACCTGTTGCTGAACAAGTTCAGTAACCCCGGTGGCGAGTTCAGACCGAAGCTGTTCGAACTTGGAGGTTGTGGTGGATGAAGTCGCTGGTGCAGGGAGCCCTGGTGGCGCTCGAGCAAGGGCCCAGGGATCTTGTCCATTGGCCCAGGGGTCGGGATCAGCGTCATCATCATCCTGCAGAATGCTGCGCTTGGTGCGATTCGAAGCTGTAACAGCTGAAGGTGGTTGCTGCAGGGCTGTATCACGCACTTTGCGGACCAAGACATAAGAATCGCCACATGTCAGGGCTGGAGCGGGCGGGTCTTCACAGGCACCAACAATCCAAGCAGCACCCTCGGCATCGCCCCGGGCGGGCTGCAGGGGCTTAGCTGACCATTTCCACCCGCGCAAAAGGGAGTGCAGTTGTTTTCGTTGGCAACCAAATGGCAGGGGATGCAGGCGATAATGCGCCTTGACGAGCACCTTGGCAAAGTCACATCCGGGTCGCAAGGCCTCAAAGACGCCTTGCTCATCAACTTCTCGAACGCGAACCCCATACCGCTTTCCTAACCTTGCCACAGCAATCGCCTTGGCGCAGGTGCGCAGGCTGTGCAGTGCTTTGGCGTAGTCGGCTTCGGGAAGCCAGATGACAGCGAAGCCGGGATGCGGTCCTGTCCCACCTGGGGCTCGCGGCTCGGCATAAAAGCCTCGAGTAGCAATCTGTTGAAGATGCGACAGTGCAGAAGAGGGCACGCGAATCATACAGTGAAAGGCTTGGGCTTCAGAGGCTGAGGCACGCCCGCCTTCAAGCTTGGACCACTGACGGCTCCAAAGATCAAGGATCAGCCTATCAACTGAACCGGCCTCCTCGACAGCAGGATGGAAGCGCCCACAGTTTTGGGCACAAGCTTTATCTCCGCAGAGCGTCAAGGCTGGAAGGTGTTGCAGCAGAGCCTTGATGGGCCCTTCAGTAAGCGTGCGCCAATCCAACGCTAGCTCATCCCGATAGACTGAGATCCGACAAGTCAGAGTTTCAAGGTGCTGTGCCTCGGCAATGCTGGCATGAGCTAAATGCACGGGCTCATCTCCAATTTGGATGAGCGAGCCCCGAATGAGGATGGCCTCATCGGTGGGACCGTACACCGCGGGGAACTGCAAAGATTCAACTGGCGCAGATCCACAGGCCTCATTGGGCAGCTCAGTCACGCAGACGAGTGCGAGAGCATCAACACTCAATGATTGGTAAGCCTGAAGAAACGGAAGGGCCTGCTGAGCACTGCAAAAAGCAACGCCTTGAGTCTGATGACCGACCTCAGCAAAGGCAAGTTGCGGCAGTGGTCTGTCGTCTTCTGTCACAAAAGAACCTGGCGTAATGAGGAGCTTGGCTGGGTCAACCTGCAACGGGACAGGATGCGACCTAGGCTCTTTGTCTTTGCGCTTTTTGGCCTTTGCATTGGCGACTGCAGTGCCAAATTTGGCATGCGCTTTGGCTTCAATGTGGGCTTGAAGTTCATCCTGTTGGATCCAGCGGAAAGCATGTCCAGGCTGGGAACCGAGATGCTTCAGCTGAGGCCAGCATTGTTTGAGTGCCAAGGCCTTGGCAATGGGAGCACCGATTTTATTCACTGCTGCGGTGATGCGTTCCTCGACAGCTGACTGGGGCACACCATGCTCGACAAGGAGCGTGCTCAATTTCTGGCATTGCTCTGCAGACAGCTGGCCAGCTGCCCGAAACAGCGCAGGTGCATCTTTATGCTTTTGCAGAAGACTGGCAGCCCTCTCCGGCACACCCTCAGGGGAGTCATGGATGAATGCAAGAGCGTGCTGCAAGGCATTGTAGCCGCATTCCTCGGGACCTGTTTGGGGGAACCATGTGCATGACTCAAAGGTCGTGACTTGCCACTTGTAAGCGGCTGCAAGGATCTGGCATAGGCGTTGCGCAGGCTTCAGAACTCGGAGTGACACACCATCAAGGTAGAATACCTTAACAGAGCCGGGCTGGAGGACCTTGAAGCCGAGGCAGGCCCAATGCCCGTCAGCGGCATATACACTGGCAACCTTTGGGGAGTCGGTATGCAACGGGAAACCCAGGGCATCCCAAGATTGGCCCGCAGTCAAAAGCACCGTTGCAAGTGAGCACGGCAGGCAATGTGCGACAGATGCAGGAACACTGGAGTTGATCTCAGCTAAGGCTGCATTAAGCTGGCCATCGGAGACTGCCGGCTTGGGGGCCGATCCAGGCAAAGCAGGAAGAGAACCCTCTTGAGCAGTCTGCTTCTTTTGCCGAATCCTGACAATGTATGGAGTGCTGCGGCCACATGGGTGCAGGAAGGCTTCGCCCGGAAGAGCTCGGTCAGCATCCCAAACAGCTATTGAGTAGCCGGGCCCAAGGCTAGCATGCAGGTGCGAGGTGAGCATATTTGCCTTCCACGGTTGCTGGGCGGGTGGGAGAGGGCAGGCTTGAGTAGTCTGCATGCACTGGACCAGCACATGACCACCGGTCAGTAACGAAGGCACAGACAAACAGTCCTTGGCATCTTGCAAAAGCGCTCCCTTCAAATCAGCCAAAGCCTCTGCAGGCGAGTGGAGAGCCGTCTCATGAAAGTGCTCTGCAGCCCATTGACCGAGCTGTGCAAAGATCCAAACTGCTTGCATTGGTGCACTGGCGCTTCCGACCAAACACAGACCGGCCTTGACTTCCTGTGCCCACCGAATCCGGGGCGTCAGAGTGTTCAGGAGCGCAACTTCTTGCGGATGCAGGAAACGCGGCTGCGAAGTGAGCCCCGAGTGCACGCCCACCTCAGTAAAGCCCTCGTTGAGAAGGCGCTCGGCGGAGATACCTTGGCTGCGGCAGTTGCAAGGGCAAGGGCTCAGCGTATTGCCCCAGGAGTGCCGTGCTGTGGGTGCCTGGCTTTTTGCATCTAGCAACTGTACTGATGGCCCGGGCTGGGAGTCAGTAAGCTTCTCTTGCAGTTCTGCAGGCCATTGCAGGGCAGACTCGTCTTGCTCAGGCCATACGGGCCATTCAGGAATCACATCTTGAATGCAAAGAAGTGGCGAAATCTCTGGGAAGGGCCGCAGGGAAAAAGAAGGCATCGAGGATGGGACTAAACCATACCACAGGCGGTTACGGCGGGAAGCCCAAACCAAACCAAGCTCAAGCTCGCAGGAGGTCAACCTAAAACCCGCTTGCTTAGCGAAAGCGTGAAGCCCATGCAGGAAATGACTGTGCTGGGTCATGTCTGCTGTGCACTCGATGATGATGCAGGCGGCACCTAGCCTCCAACCAATGCGGAGCACGTGGCGCAACACGTCACTCGGACGCGCCACTTCAATCAAGCTGGCAACAACTGTCACGGTACCCGTCATGTGCTGTAGTGAGTTGACTTCCTCATGGATGCGAACCTGAATGGATCCCCACCCAATATCCCCTAAAAGAACTCGGCCACCATTGGCTTCGGTGGCTGCGATCGCGAGTGGGTTCTTGTCAACATGTAGTACGGCGGCTCCCAGAAGCCGTGAAAGTCCTAGCGTCATGCCTCCCACACCACTGCACAAGTCAACCACCATCCGAAATGAATCCAGCAACACGGGTTTTGCTGGGAATATCTTAGAGTCTGCTGTCCGATGTAACGACGCCTTGCCTCCGGAAAAGCCAACGAACTGAAGGTCATAGACGGTGTACTTTCCAGCCTGCACCTCGAAGCCGGAGAGCACAAAGGATTCCTGGGACCACAGAGCCTGTCCTTCTGTGGGATGGCATCCAGTAATCAATACAACACCAGACCAAAGATCAGAGGCTTTCAGAGTAGCAAAGCTAACGTCACCCATGGCAGAAAAGGTCCCCCGAGGATCAGCAGAAACTAGCTCCACTACTGAGAAGACTCGGGCCCAGAGCTTAGGGTTTAGGGTTTAG
>CAJNDV010032259.1:0-16558 GCA_905221635.1 Symbiodinium sp. CCMP2456 | reverse complement strand
AGTTTTTCCACAGACGGCCTCAACCCCCCAAAACCCCCAAAACCCCCCAAACCCCGAAACCCCCCAAAACCCCCCTAAGACGCCCCTAAACCCCTAAACCCGAAACCCCCTACACCCACCTAAACCCCCGAAACCCCCTAAACCCCCTAAACCTCCCCCCCCAAAACGCCCCTAAAGGGCCAAGGCACCGGTCTCCAACCCCAGAGCTGCTCGAGTTTTCTCACCACGCAGCCCATGGCAGCGCTGAGCTCAGGGCACTGGCCGGGGCACTTCGCTCCTTCGGAGCTGGAGCTGCTGGCTGCCCTGGGCTTTTTTTGGGATTTCTGGAAGTTTGGGGCTTGGGGGTTTAGGGTTTAGGGTTTAGGGTTTAGGGTGTAGGGTGTAGGGTGTAGGGTTTAAGGTTTAGGGTGTAGGGTGTAGGGTTTAGGGGGGGCTGTAAAGCTCGGTTTTTAGGGTCTGCTTTGGTTGGGCTTGGGCTTAACATTTAGGGTCCTAGTGTTTGCAGTCCTCAGATAGACCAAGTACCGCTTAGATGCCGACAGCATTCATGGAAGAATCCACGAAAGCGCTTTCAGGGCCTACTATACTGAACTTAGACCCCTAGCAAAAATTATAATTTTAGCTGCTTCTTAGGGTTTATAGTAGCCAAAGATTAAAAATAATTTCTAAGTACCCCTAAGCCTATGGGGTTAAAGAGAGCACTGGATGGCAAGCTCAAAGTCATCCTGGGCTCGTCTGCGGTGTGAAGCAATCCTGGGCCACGTTCACAAGGTCGTTCGCTTGCCTGGGTTGACAGGGACCGCTTGCAGGGCTTGGCCTATTTTTCCAAGGCTGTGCTGCTCTGTACGGCGCAGACCAAATCCAAAACGCTAAACCCTATAGCCTTCTGAACTTGACATGCAACGACATGAAAGACCTCATTAATCAGGCGTCTCTTGCAACTTCGCTGAGACTTGCCAGGGCGCGCGTTGTTCGCCCAGCCTTGGAGGAGGCACCTGGCCCTCGTGGCTCCTTTGCGGCTCAGGAACTCGTCACCAGCTGCGGTGCACAGGAGCGCAAGACAGAGGGTCTTCCACATGCCGCAACGTTTCGTGCCGATGGTGCTCCACTCTGAAGCAGCTTGGACTCTGATCCTGACGCTTTGCGAAAAGGCGGAGCCGCCCAACTCTCCACACCAAGTAAAGCGAAGCAAGCGTCTCTGTGCTAGCCCGTTGCGATTCCGAAGTTCCGGGATGTGGGCGCTGAGCCTGAAACCTTAACACCTAAACCCTGAACCTCCTAGGGGTAATCTTCGCACCGCGGAAAGATATCCTTTGTCGATCGTAGCTTGGCTGATGACTCAGAGGCTACAAACTAGCTTAAGGTTCAGGGGGTTTAGGTTAAAGGAACAGGGTTTGTTTAGGGTAAGGGTTCGGGGTTTAGGGAGACATTGGCGACTCAACATGCCTTGGCAGCGTCGGGGTTTAGGCTTGGATATCAATTCTTGCGGCTTCCGAGTTCACATATGCCGGGAACATCTACCTGGAGGTGGGCCCAAGGATCCTACTATGCATGGTCCGTACTCCTCATGTTCGCAAAAGACCTCTTGGTGGTTGGGACGGTGAAAAGGCAGTTACGCGAACACCCGCAAGGTTTGCAGGTTGGGTTCTGGAGTTTGCGGCATTTTGCGGCCCTAAACCCTTAGCTCCTAAACCTTTAAACCCTAAACCCCTAAACCCTAAACGCGTTTGGGGCTTGGGTTTTGGGGGGCTGTCGCACTTGGGTAGCCTTTGAGATTCGGATGCACTCCACACTGCAAGGTGCCTGAAGATTTAGAATCTGGCTTTTGAGCTCCTTCTTATCTTGTGAGCACCGTATAATCTACCCCAAAACCGTAGTCTCATGATTAAGGCTCCTAATGATACCCTAAACCCCTAAAGATCCCTTGCAGAACCCTTCACAACCCGCATAGGAACCCGTACCGAAACCCTAGATAAACCCACTAACACCGACAAACGCCCTGATAATGAGATTCGACTTGATGCAACCCTAAACCCTAAACTATACAACCCTATAGACACTATAAACCATTTAAACCCTCTAAACCCTATAAACACTATAAACCATTTAAACCCTATAAACCCTATAAACCCTATAAACCCTAAAAAGAAACCCGTATAGAAGCCCTTACAGGACTATGTGAGACTCGGCCTCGCCGCCTACGTCTGCGAGAGCGGGACCGCCGTCGACCTGAGCAGAGCGCAGCTCCCCTTTTGGGGGGGCTGTAGCTAAAGGAAACTACAGGTGGGGAGTTTAGGGTTTAGGGTTTGGAGTTTAGGGTTTAGAGGAAACTACAGGTGGGGAGTTTAGGGTATATCGGGCTTCTATAAGGCTTCCATAAGGTATATAGACCTTCTCTAAGGCTCCTATAACGGTAACTACCCAGCTGAAAATGTCCTAGATTTTAGGGGTGGGGGTTTAGGGTTTTTGGGGTTTAGGGTTGAGGGTTCAGGTTTTGGGTTGCAGGCTTTTTTTTTCTGGTTGGGGGTGCAGGATTCGGAGTTTGGGATCTGGTTCGGCTCGGCTCTGCATGGCATCTCCGAGACCGCAGCGAAGCAAAGCAAAAAATCGGCTTCGCCCCATGGAACCCGGCTGGATGCGAGAAAGGATCCCAAAAACTCAGGTACCCTAAACCCGCAAACCCGTAGGGTTTAGGGTTTAGGGTTTAGGGTTTAGGGTTTAGGGTTTAGGGGCTAAACCCCTGAACCCTCCCAACTTCGTCAGATCCGTCAAGCACTCTCAAACCTCGAAAGTGTACCCGTGCCCCGCACCGTGAGGGCTGCGATGGCGGTGTCCCCGACCTGAGCTGAAACAGAGCCCCACGGTTTAGGGTTCAGGGTTTAGGGCTTACGGCTTTGGGTTTAGGGTTTAGGGTTTAGGGTTTAGGGCTTAGGGCTCAGGGTTTAGGGTTTAGGGTTGTCCTGTTCTGTGATGAAGGGGGTACTTACTTGAATACCTCTTATACCTTAAACCCTAAAGCCAGGTAGTACCCTTACAGATCCCTCAAAGGGACCCCATACAGTACCCTTATAGATGGACTCTTTAACCCACTTGGAGGTTCGTGGCTAGTTATAAGTGGGGCTACAAGTCCCCGAATATGGATTATAAGTATGGTTATGCTACTTCTAACCCCAGTTATAGCTACCCTAATCCCTAAACCCTAAACCCTAAACCCTGAACCCTGAACCCTGAACCCTGAACCTCTAAGCAAGGTATGGCAAAAGCCTGAGCCCTGCTTTGAGCTTCCAGCGGCTGGAGCTCCTGGCGGTCTCGGGGGCGCGCCATCCTCGAGCGGAGGGCAGAGACGGCTGAGTTTAGGGCTGCTTAGGGTTTAGGGTTTAGGGTTTAGGGTTTAGAGTTTAGGGTCTAGGGTCTAGGGCTTAGGGCTTAGGGTTTTGGGTTTTGGGTTTAGGGTTTAGGGTTTAGGGTTTAGGGGCTTTGTTTTAAGGCTCGGCTCCTCCCAGTTTGGGGTGGTTTGGGGTTTTGGGGTTCAGGTGGTGAAGGGGCGTAGGGTTGGAGGGCCTGGAAACCCCAGAGGCCTCCGCCCCTAGAGAGGCTGAGGGTCGGGAGCTATAGGGGTTGAGAACCGGAAGCCACGCTGCGCCTAGCAAGATCATCCGGCCGGGCAGCTCCGGACAAACTTTCGCTGAACTTAGGTTCCAAACCCACAAATCCGAATCAACTACTCACGGAATACCCCAAACTGCAAACCTGGAACCTTCAGACCAAAAGACTCAAAGGCTTACCGGGAGGACCCTGGGACGTAGTACATAAGGCTACGTATAAGTTCCTTAATTGGAGGTGCAAGCAGTTATTGAACCCTAAACCCTAAACCCTAAACCCTAAACTATAGTTACTTTATTTGCAACCCCATTTACTAAGTCCCACGATCGTCCAAGTAGAGGCCCCAAAGCCCCGAAACCAAGTTATGCTTTCCCAAATCACAAACTACTGCAAGCCCCAACCAAAAAAAACGCACATACATATATATATATATACATATATATATATATATATATACATATATATATATATATAAACATATGTATGTAGGTATGTATGTATGTATGTATGTATGTATGTATGTGTGTATGTATATATATATATATGTGTGTGTGTGTGTATGTATGCTTGAGGGCCCTGAAACCCTAAACCTTGGACTCTAGACCCTCACTTTATGCAGAACTCTACGAAGCCCTTTAGTTTGAAACCTCCATAAACATCGCTGAACGTGGAATTCCCAAAGACCCATTAATCAGAAAAGACTACTTAACGCTACAGCCCTAAACCCTAAACCCTAAACCCTAAACGAAACTGGTCGAGAAGCTGTCAGTCGGCAGGTGGCCGGGCCGGGCGCGCGTCTGGGCCCTTGTGGGGGAGTTTAGGATCTGCTAGCGGTGCTGGAGGTCGGGTTTAGGTTTAGGGTTTAGGGCTGTTGTAACTGTAATTTCTAGCAGTACTGCTCCTACACTCCTACTCCTACTCTTGCTCCTACTCCTACTCCTACTACTAGTACGACAAGGACGATGCTGCCACCTTGTACTTCTACTTTTGTTACAACTGTACCTGGTGCTGTTACCACTATTACTGCTGCCAGTATTCGTATTGCATCATTATCACTGCTATCATTCGTAATTTTTACGCCTGTATTATTGCACTGAACTCATACGTCCATTGATCTTTCCGTGCGACGACTTGAAAATTGCAATATTCTGGGGCTGACGGCGCTTAAGCATTGTTGCCATAAGCATCAAACCCAAGCCCCGAACCCTGAAATTCTAAACCCTAAACCCCAAGCCCGGATAGCCGCGCGGCTGACGGCAGTTCAGGCTACTTAGAGGTTCATGGGACGGGTTATAAATAAGGTAACTAGACTTATAATTACTTATGACCCCAATTAGGGTACTTACAGCCTTACTTACTAAGTCCCATGATCCTCCAGTTACCCTCGACCTTACACCCTTGTAGTACCCCTACGGATCCCTTAAAGGGGCCCCTAAACCCCAACTTATAACACCTATTTACTAAGTCCCATGGTCATCCGAGTATCAAGGAGCACTGAATCTAAAGCCCGGCCAAGGCGCGCTGGAGCGATGGAGCCTGCACCGGGCGCAGGAACTCGGGGAGGGCACCGCTTCGAGAGCAGGGGGCCACTAGTATGTAGTATATATTCTTTTTTAAAAGGTAGTTTCTAGTATATATTCTTTTAGAAGGTAGTATATAGTATATAGAAGGTCGCATAGAGTAAAAAGTACATAGTAAAACGCTTAAAGTATTTGGTTGGTGATAGTTCAATACAGACACATGCCCGCGCCCTCTCCCAACATCTACGCCTGGCCACCTTTTTGTCTTGCTTTTCCATCTTTCAGCTGCAGCGTCTCTAATGTTTTCATCGAGTTGCGAGATGCTGCGGTAATCGACCCCATAGCTGGTAATAAAAGCAAACTCCCGCATGCATTTACAGCTTTCACTGAAACAAAACCTGCACACCGGTTCGTCTGAAAAAGAGACCCTGCCAATTTCTGGACAACAAGCAAACAGCGAAGTGGACCCATCTCTTTTGGGGAAGACGAGTGGAGATCCGGTCAAATAGCTCGAGGGCTTTTAACTGTCACACAGGAGTTTCCTTGGTCCTGCTTGCAACATTCTTTTCTTGTCAAGAGAAAGAGAGCTGCCATGCTTTCATTGTCAAATAGAAAGCTCTCCTCCCATTCGTGGTGAGAAGTTATTTCGTATTTCTGCTTGCTAAAGTAACAACTCCCCGCTTGTGCTTGACAAGAAGAGCTCTCGGATGTCCACAGGAGCTTTGTTTTGCAGCTTTGAAATTAACTTTCAGAGGGAAATATGCTATATCAAGGTCTCAGAAAGCTACCTTTTCTTTTCTCCCGTTGAACATGAAGCAAGAAAGCTTCTGCTTTTTAGATCAACATTGGCAAAACAAGCTCCACGAGCAAAACACATGAGCATCTAACAGTTCTGCTGCCGTTGATTTGATCACTTGTCTCACTCGCGATCATTTGCATAATGTCACCAGTTCCAACCATACACGCTGCAGCGTTTGTGGCTTCAGCCAAGACACTCAGCACCAAATCACCTCCCGAAACCAACAGTACAACCCTTTAGAGCAATGGAGCTGTTAAAGTGTTGTACTGTCCCAAATTATGCTTCTCCGGAGGCTGCCAATTTTTTAGGGATCGTACAGCAACCTGGGCCCCAAATGCGCTGTGCTGTCCCTGAATTTTGTTTTTCTAGAGGCTAATTTTCGGGGACAGAACAGCACTTTTGAAGTCCTAGAGCTCTAACGTGCTCTACTGTCCCTAAATCTTGCTTTCTCAGAAACCAAATTTTCGGGACAGTACAACAGTTTGACATCCTGGCACCTCAAACGTTTTTTGCACTGTCCCTAGCGCCAAAAGTGCTGTACTGCCCCTGAACAATTTAAAAAAGAAACCTATTCTCCAAAAACCTTCAGCTCGGAGGGCCCGGAGGTTGCTAGAGGATAGGTTTTCTTGGTTTTTTAAGGACAGTACAGCAGTTTTTGGCTAGGTGAAGCCAAATGTTAGGGACCGTACTGTCCCTAAACAACCTAGCAAAAACCGATTCCCCGGTACAGCACTTTTGAGGTCCCTGGACTCTGAAGTGCTGCACTGTTCTCCAGCCTTTTGGGGACAGTACCGTACTTTGGGTCCTTGGAACTTCAGAAGTGCTGCACCGTCCCTAAATTCTGCTCCTCCAGAAGCCAAACGTCAGGGACAGCACAGCATCTTAAAGCATTGGAGCTTTCAAAGTGCAATGCTGTCCCTAAATCAGGCTTCTGCCGAATCTAAGTTAGAAGCACAATACAGCCCCCCCCGGACTTTGGGACCTCTTGCAGTGTTGTATTGTACAGGCTGTACGATACAGATGTTCATTATGTTCATCTTTTCTTCCTTCTCAGCCATTCCACTAATCTGGCTTCTGTTCGTTCATAGTCACTTCTACTTGCGATCCCTTTCGGTGACCAGATCCTGGGGTGCAAATTGCTCTGTGTAACGAGTTTGAACACACGCGATGAGCAAAGTAGCTGTTCTACGGAGAAGCCGATTTCACTGGTAATCACAGCACTTCTTGCACATGGTGTAGTTAGGATCGAGACATCGTGTTGTGTCAGGGAGAAGAATAGATAAGGTGTAGATGTTGGGGGTAGCCATATATATATATATAGATACATGCATACATAAATACATACATACATACCTACATACATACATACATACATACCTACATACATACATACATACATACATACATACATACATACATACATACTTACATACATACATAAGTACATACATAGATACATACATATATACATATATACATATATATGTTCGTCTGCATGTACACATACATGTATGTATGTATGTATGTATGTATGTATGTATATATGTATGTATGTATGTATGTATGCATATATATATATATACAACGGTAGCAAGTATCTAGTGTCTATGAATAATACAAAGTATAAGAACAATAGAAATAGTAGAAAGTATATGTGAGGGGATGTGTTGCCTCCGGCGAACGGAAGCATTGCGCCATGTCCGAAGAAGGCTGCCGCAAGCCAGAACAACAACAACAACGACGACGACAACAACCACAACAACAACAACAACAAGAACAACAACAAGAACAACAACAACAACAACAACAACAACAACAACATTCAATTCGCAACCGCTGTAAAAGGAGCTCTCATGAAATCTGAGGAGCACCTGCACCGAAATCCTACATCACAGACTCCTGGCAAGCTAAGAAGCCCCAAACCCCAAACCCAAAAACGCCCTAAAGCCCTTCGCGAAAAGCTCTGAAACCCGGCATCCCGGTACCTCTTCCGGCCTCAGACAAGCCGGAGAAAGAGGGTTTAAGGTTATCGGGTTCGGTTTCGGGATTATAGAGTCTAGGGTGCAGTGTGAATAGAGGGTTCTACCGCCACGTCAGGGCTCCAGGCTAGTTCTAAATCCTAGAATCTGGGAGCACAGCGTCGTAGTCGCCCCAGCAGTTGGTACAGTACCTCAAACTGCTCGACAGCTCTCCCGGATGGCCACAGCATGATGCGAGTATGCTGCGACCGTTCATGTTGAAATTGCCCTGTCGACACGTCGGGCACTTTGTGTAAAGCTGCTTGCCAATTGCACATAAAGGAGTGGATCTACGGAACCAATCATTAAGAAAGTACGGCGCAAAAAGCTTGGGTTCGGAAAGGGCGCACCATCGCCGGTCACTGGTGTCCACCTTGCCGGCTGGAGCAAACCTCGCCCATCCGGGTAGGCTCAAAACACCGGATTCCATTAAAGTCTTATTAAAGAAAACTCCAGAAACACATAAAGAGATTTACGCGTATGTGCGTATGTATGTGTGTATCTATGCATGTATGTATGTACGTATGTATGTATGCATACATACATACATACATAAATAGAGAGATAGATAAATAGATAGATAGATAGACAGACCGACAGATAGATAGATAGATAGATAGATGTACCTCTCTCTGTGTGTGTGTCGGTGTCTGTGTGGCTTTGCCGGCTTTGCCTGCGTGTATCTGTGTATGCACGTGTATCGATGTTGGTATTGCAGAGTTCGAGGGCTGAGACGCACTCTGGTAAACATCTCACGCACACCAGCAGCCGCCTTCAGCATACAAATTGCTACACGGCTGCAACCAGCTCTGCACATTGAGCGGTATAAGAACAACTCACGTTGTTGTCCATGGGCTGCTGACAGCAGCTTAATTGCAATAAACCCTAAACCCTGACGGTGTTGTGGACTCTCCTCTCTGATCATGTTTCGTCACACGCACCTGCACCGGGTGCGTGAGTTGAATTCCACATGCATGCTGCATGGCCTGTGTCTATTGCGATACACTAAACAGGCTAACTGCAGAAAGAATCTCGCACTATCTACATGGCGCCAAATCTGAAGCACTATCTCTGTACTTTGAGACCCTTGCCCAACTGCGTTGGTGCATGGCTATGCAACAGCCTGTATATGCATGCATGCATGTATCTTTGAATGTATGAACGTGCATACATACAAACGTGCCCATGTTGCATGTTTGAACGTAAGTATGTATGCATGTATGTATGTACGTATGTATGTATGTATGTATGTATGTATGGACGTATGTATGCATGCATACATGAATGCATGTATGTACAGATAAATATATATATATATATATATATGTGTGTGTGTACACACACACACTCGCAAATGCTTGCATTCAGTCTTCATTACTCATTCGTTGCTTTACAAACTTGTCTGTGTGTGCACCTGTATACACAGGCACAAAGTAGGCAGATATGTATGCATGGACCTGTCTGCATAGTCACGTCAGCCAAATCCGACCATTGAGCCCGGGACTCTCTGCAAAGGAAGCATGTACGCGAGTGTCCGGAGAAGCCAATCCAGCACTCCTTTCCGTCCCAGAGCCGGCTAGCACTGGCGTTGAAGTAGTACTTGCATTAGTACTAGCAACACTGTTACTATGTCTATATATCTATTACGATGCGCGGAAGCGTAGGTACTCGTAATCGTATCAATATTACGTATGATTAGTACAGTATTCGTAATAGTACGGCACAGGTATACCTATGGGGCCTGGCCAGGGAGCTGAAAAGTTTAGGGTTTAAGATGGTTTAAGGCTTTGAACCCTAAACCCTAAACCCTGAACCCTAAACCCTAAAGCCTTCGGAGGAGCAGAGACTTTTCAAAACGACATGTCTGGCCCTGCACCTTCTGGAAAGCAGTTTAGTTCCCAGCGCTTCAGATCGCACTGCTTGTGACACTCGATTCGCATGTGCGCACGGACGCCTTTGCAGCGTTATCCCCAGTCCGTCTTCAACGAACTCTCTGGATGGTGGGTGGTAGCACGCCACGTTTTATGGGGCCTGGCCGAGCTACTTTGGCAGCGTGTCGCCGGAGACGAAACACACACAGCCCACGCCAGCCGTCAGGACGGCATCGTTCCACTTCACACGAATCGCGATCCGAGCTCCAGCCTGTTGCCCTGCAGTCTTTTCTGGGTGGTACTTTCAGGGCTCCCAAAATGCCTCTGTAGGACCATACGGGAAGTCCCCAAGCCTTTAGCTAGTTACTTTTGGCAACCCGAGCCCTGAACCTTCAAGCCAACAGCCTATCAAAAACCTTCACTTCTCCCGAGCTCTCAAGATACCACTCATTGCAGATATCATACAAAAGCTAGTATACAATAAGAGTATGATCTGATATGATATTGCATGATCTGATACGATGTGATATGGTATGGTATGGTATAATATAATAAGATATGATGTGGTATGATATGATATGAAAAATGTAGTCAGTGCAAGCAATGTAATTAGACCCTAAACCCTAAACCCCTCAACCCTCAACCCTAAAGCCTAAACCCTCAACCCTAAACCCCTAAACCCTAAACCCTAAACCCTAATCATGTCCTCGCAGTACCAAAGCAGATTGTCGGGATCGAGATGGCCTTGATGCTTTCGCCTCGGCGGCAGCGCAAGTTACGGTTTTGGCTTTAGGGTTTAGGGCTTAGGGTTTAGGGTTCAGGGGATCTTGGCATCAGGCGCTCACGTTTGAAATTCGATACCGCCATAAGACCCCAGAACCCCGAGCCGGACAACCCTAAACCCTAAAGCCTTCAAAACAGCCGCCAGGTCCGTGCAGCTGAGCTGAAGACGATCGGCAAAGCTGGCATTCCAAGGGCTCTTCCATCAGCTTTTGCACAACATGCCAAATAGCTTAAGTGACGCGTCTGAGTGAGTGCAACATGGAAGCTTCCCCGCCGGATGGTCGCGATTGTGACCTCGATCTTTCCTGTTCCACCACGCTTTGCGATGATAAGTCGATCTGCTGCTGCCTGCAGTGATCTGGTGTGAAACCGTTCTGTGTAAGTTGTCCAATGTTCTTGTTCGCATACCATGAATCAATCTGCTTTCAAGCGTGTCAGGATAAAAATAACATACACGTCCTGATTTACAGTCAGGCCCCTATCCCCTTTTCCGTTTGGCGGAAGTGGCGCAAGATCCTCGAGCCGGCACAGCTTGGACGGCGTCTGGTGAAAGCGGGCCCAACCGCTTGGCACAGGATGCAATATAAGATGCTATACTCGGAGAATCATGGCACTTGGTAACCAGGGATTTAAATGAGGAACTATAGCTCTAACTACTTATAACTATTATAACTTCAATTTAGCTACTTATAGCCTTACTTCCTAAGTCCCATGATCCTCCAAGTAGTCGGGACTCAAGCCACGGACCTTTTTGCTTCCTGAGCTTTAGCAAAGGTGTGTCGAGGATGTATTGTACTCAAGATTCGTCGCAATTTGGGCGAAAGATGAGAAAAAGTAGAGAAAGGGTTTAGGGTTTAGGATTTAGGGTTTAGGGTTAAGGGAAGATAGGAAAGCAAAAGTGGACAAGCACCTCGGCGAGGGTAGATATGACTCAGCTGGTTGCCAGCCGGTGATCATTCCATGAGCCAGTGCGATTTCTTGGGGCCTATGCCCATGCAATTGTCCTTTGAAGAACGCCAGACGGACTTTATATCCGGCGCAATTCTGTACAAACTCATTGGGTACCATCCGCCCCTGATTCGCAATAGATCCACTTCAAGTCCCTATACAAGTAATAACTCCTGAACCCTATTCTGAACATTAAGGCCCTAATGTTAATTTCAGAACCTAAATCCACGGCCGAAAAAAGGGCAGAAGCGGTGCCGATGGTATGCGAGCACCTGGGAAAAGCTCGCCTTTCGTGATTGCACGTCGGCCCCTCTGCGGCTCAAGCACCAGGGAAACGAGTGACACCAAGAAAGATGTGTTGCTCAGACTGCTCAACCGTGTGGCAGAATCTGCTTGGAGGAAATCGGATGTGCTGGTCTCGGGCTCCGCCAGGAGAATCTGAGACGATGTGGAAGACTCATACTTCGTCCGGGGCTTTCGGCAGTGCTCTGCCGCGGGGCAGCGGCAGGTCCCGCCTGACACTGCCACAGGTCTGTAACGGTCCCCTCCTGGTTCATGAGCTGGACAAGTTGTTGAGCATACTCCTGGGCCTTGAGTAGGCTCTCGCTTGAGCGGCAGAGGGTGTCTGCAAAGCCAGACACATCCAACACAATGACTCCCGAGACATCGCGCGTGGTAAGGTCTCCGATGTGGAGCCAAGGGGTCCAGAGACTCATCTCTGCTACCCATCTGCCCTTGTCAACACGAGTCGCGTCCCCACTAAGTTCGTAGACAAACTCACCGGTGTCGATAAAGTAGGCTGATTTGGCGAGCATGCCACATTCGAAGACAGTGTCGGCTGGAGCGAAGGTCCTGTGCGAGAACACCTTGGAGAGGCTTTTGATGGCCTGTATGGAGTGCTGGTCTACGGAAGAAACAAGCTGCTTCATGACGTCCAGCTGGTTCAGGCATCTGATGTATCTGAAAGTCTGTAGCTCGGCTTGCAACGGCTTCGAAAGCAGATCCAATATGGGCACCTCAGAGTCTGCAACAACAGCTTGGCGCAAGGAATAGGCATGCTCCAAAAATGCAAAGACGCGCATTTGCAGGTCTTGGTCAATCTGATGCTGCTTCATGTACTTCAACAGCTGTCGAAAATGCTCCTGCTTCCTGTCGGATGCTTTGTTGAGCTTTGTGGCCATGGTTGTAATTGCGGCCAAGAGAGTGGAGAAGACCACCAATGCAGCAAAAACGACCAACAAGGAAAACAGCCTCTCCGGCGTGTTGACCGCTTCAATCTCCGAGGAACCGAAGCCAAGCTGACAGAACGTCCAGTGCAGGGCTGTAGTATACTTGTAAGGAAGACCTTCGCCATCTGCAACATGCATATGTGTCCAACCATCCGTGGTTGTATAGGAATCGATACCGTACCATGCACATGCCAACACATGGTGCACCAACAGGATCTGGCCTACTGATTGCAGAATGACCCAGCGAGCACTGACCACGTCAGACACAGACTGCCCCTGGGCACGGATGCAGATACGGCAGAGTCGCAGGAGAGTCTGTAAGATCCATAGGCAAAGGACAGCGACACTCACATTTGCTGGGACAATCCTGGTCGAAAAATTGTGAGATGGATCGAGGATTGCTAACAGCCAGTCCACACCGGTGCTAACAGTGTCGAAAACTAGCCAAGTTTGCAAATAACGCGTCGCAATCATCCGACGATTGCGCACCAGATGACCCCTGAAGTAATACCCAGTGTTGAACATCATCAGCATGCGAAGGTTCCAGAAGATCTGCGATACCCAAAGCAATCCGCTCAGGCTTCCGGCCGGGACCTCCGGGAAGACCCGGAGAGGGAAAAGAATAAGCTCCAGAGTCACACAGCTGATGCTAAGCACGTCGCGCAAGGCTTGTGCAAAGCCCACCGGTGAGAAGACCAGCCGATCCTAGCATCCCTAAACCCTAAACCCTTACTGCAAGCACGGCTTCGGGAGTGGCCTTCGGGCTGCGGCCTAGAGGAACACGTGAGATTTCGGAGTCCTATGGGTCTCAGAACCCCAAAGCTATCATATATTGAACCTATACAGTAAGTCCTATAGGTCTCAGAACCCCTAAGCTATCTAAGCCATCATATAATGAACCTGTACAGTATCACTATGCAGTAGCAGTAGATGCTCGCCTATGCTAGCCATGTGGGTAGTTGTCAAAATTATGGTCCCTTTTTGGGGTACCCTAAATAATAGGTGCCGTAGTATTATAAGGACCCAAAAAGGGACCATAATTTTGACAACCACCCACTAAACCCTAAACCCTAAACCCAAAAAGGGACCCTAATTTTGACAACCACCCATGTAGACCCTGGAGTCCTCTGCTGGAGGCCGCAATGTGGCTCCCAGCTCGGCTGAGTCTGTCACCGTCCAATCACCGTTGACGGTGGAAGCCGGCCTAGGGTTTAGGGTTTAGAGTTTAGGGTTTAGGGTTTAGGGTTTGCCTGTCTCTTGGTATCCCTCGCTGGTATGGGTTTAGGGAGGGTTTAGGGTTTAGGGTTTAGGGTTTCGGGTTTAGGGTTTAGGGTTTAGGGTTTAGTGGGTATCCCTCGCTGGTATGGGTCCAGTCTTCTCATTTACCTACTTCTCTTTTCGCATAAATACCAGTTTATCTGTCTATGTATCTATTCATCCGATCATCCATCCATCCATCCATCCCTCTCTCTCTCTCTCTCGCTATACTCTCTTTAGGGCCTCCAACGTTTTCCTGTAAACGAAAACGGACCAAACAGCACGGTATGTCAGACAGAAATGCCCATGTACTGAATAGAGAAAAATCAATGAAATTACACGCACGACGTACATCCATCCATCCATCCATCCATCCATCCATCCATGCATGCATGCATGCATGCATGCATGCATGCATACATACATACATATGTTACATGTTGACGTCATTGTGTTGCTGATGCGATGTCTATTGTAACGAATCTGCTTTCCACTATTCTCTCGCTATCTGTATCTGCAGCATCTGACGTGATCAAACGGAGACGCAAAATAGTGCCAGCTGGAGAAAAACAGCAGTGATATCAACAGAAGTGGCGTGGCTTACAGCACGAGTAAGGAGTGCTTAGGACAGCAGCAATAATAGCAGAGCAGTCGTCCTTTGTCGTCGCCGGCGTCGTCGTCGTCGTGGTGGCAGCAGCAGCAGCAGCAGCGGTCGCAGTAGCAGTAGCAGTAGCAGTCGTCGTCGTCGGCGTCGTAGTAACGGAAGCAGCAGTTCGCGGGTGGCCTACAGATCGAAGCAAAGGCTTTGTCTTGGGCTTTTCATGAGCGAACCCTCAAGAGCCATAACTCTCGTGCTCTTATGTAGGTCATCCTACAATGCGGGGCATCTCCACAAAAGGAGAAAACAGAACCGCGTGTGGGCCTTCGGACCTATCCGGACCCCGCCTCTGGGGCTTTCGATGTCGCTTCTGCCTGCGAACCTCGTCGGGTGACCATGCCTTGCCCAAGCAAAAATGGGGGTTTCCGAAAATAGGGGACCCTAATATAGAACCCTAAATAATAGGATCCTGATTATAAGGACCCCCAAAATAAGGTACCCTAATTTTTGGAAACTCCCAAATGGACAGAGGCAAACAAGGGGGGTGTATGGTTTCGGGTTTAGGGTTTTGGGTTTAGGGCTTAGGGCTGTGAGGTTTTCGGGATTAGGGCTTTAGCGGTTTAGGGTTTGGGGCTTCTTGCTTGCAACCCGTAAGACGACGCAACTCAACGGAGTTGTCTCCTTGAACCCCCACGCCAACAACTGAAATGACGGGATAACCCGTCTTCCGATGCCCATGGAGAGGAAACCTTCACGAAAGTCGCCCCAGCGTGGTCGATGATGGTCCCCTTCTTGTGCCGAGAATGCTTGGGAGGAAGCAAGCTTCGATGACCCAGTCTGGACAAGCGTACACCCTGGTCTGCCATTGCATCAACTCCACAGACAATACCCCTGAAGTAACCCTCTTACTCATCAGGGTAGTTCTCTAAATTAGGGTCCCTTTTGGGGGTCCTTTTATAAGGGTGCCGTACTATATTTGGGACCCAAAAGGAACCCTAATTTAGAGAACTACTCATCTGCATGCCCGGCTTATACCTTGCCCCATCTCCTAAACCCTAAACCCTAAACCCTAAACCCTAAACCCTGAACCCTAAACCCTCTCCACTGCACTTCAGAGAACTCAGAGGCCACCGGGCCGGGGCGGGAATGCGCAGCATCGATTCCCAAGATTAGGGGTTCAGTACATCAAAAAAATCCCCTAAACCCTTAACCCTAAACCCTGAACCCTAAACACTATGCAGCTGGGATTTTCAGTTGAAATCTAAAGGCTCGCGCCTGCCACGGCTGGAAAACGATGACCTGCTCCTCAAACTGGGAAGCCTGCGGCCAGGCTTTCTACAAAGGCCATCAGCGGAGAGCTGCAGAAGATGAGGAGCAATGCGTAGGGTGTAGTGTTTGTGCTTTAGGGCTTACAGTTCATGGAGTTTGCAGGATTTGGCATGCAAGGCTTTGCGGCTCCAGAGCAAGACGCTTGCAGGACATGGATCAGAAACCAGCCTCGCCCGACTTGTTCTCGGCTTGGCAAGCAAGCCTCAGTTGAAATGAACTGGTGAGTACCATGAAGGGAAGCAGAATCACAGCAGACTTCTGCGTGCACTGAGCTGTTGCAGCCGGCAGGGTGATCTTGACGACAGCTGAAAAATTAAACGACAAGAAACCGACTATGACTATGACCACGACGACGACGACGACGACTACGACGACACAACCCCAACCAGGGCCACGACCACAACCACAAACACAGCGACAGCAACAGCTGCAATGCTGCTTCTACTCCTCCTCCTACTACTGCTGCTGCTACTACTCATACTACTACTACTACTACTACTACTACTACTACTACTACTACTACTATACTACTACTACTACTACTACTACTACTACTACTACTACAACTACTACTACTAGTATACTACTACTACTACTACTACT